>JAQFZL010001603.1:0-10001 GCA_034695685.1 Galumna lanceata | reverse complement strand
AAAATATTTTTTTATATAAGTTTTAAAAAATTATTTCGTTTTTAAAATAATGAAAAAAATACCAAATATTTGTACAAAATATTAATGAACTGAAGATCAATACTTTTTGAAGTTTTTTCTGGTATTCCTTTCTTTGGGTTTCTTACGAATGTTTTCTGGTTTACGACCAGAGCTTCCATTGTCTCTACCATTGGATTTTGGTTCAGCCGATGTTGTATTTATCGGTTTGAATCCGTATGGCTTAACTTCTCCGTAATCTCTGGGCGGACGCCTAGATTGACATTCAACCGGGTAAGTGACCATCAAGGAAAAGATGAGCACAAGAAGAGCGCCGGACAACAAATGCTTAATAAAAGACATGTTTTTCACAAAAATACAATTCAAACAAAAGATTAATAAAAACTGAAAAGACTTTCAACTGGAAAATTTCTTAAATATACAAAAAAAACAGTGTGAAAGTTACCCATCAACTTATGCCAGCCTTGAAGTGTTGCTAATGTTTCCTCCATTAAAGACAATTACGTCTTCAAGAAGTCATAGAATGACATAAAGATATAAAAAACAAAACTTGAATGCAGTCAAGGATTCAAACGATACTTCGGTTTCAACAGAAAAACACAAAAATTTAACAATAATTTCAGTTAATTTCCAAAAAATTATTCATATATTTCTCAAATCATGTGAATAGCAATCAATACATTATCCTATTATTATTTCATTGAAAAATTTCCCAATAAATAAGAAATAGTAGCATGGCAATCACCATGAAAGTGACGTAAAAAGTCATTATATCATTGAAAATAATTATCGTGAAATAAAGAGTGAAGTTTTGATCGTTAAAAAAGATGATTACCTGTTCAGTCATTCATAGAAATGATTGATTTGTGAGCCAACAATCAGTGAAACCTTTCGTTTTTCATTCAAAAAAGTAATTTGTGCTTAAATTTTGCAAAACGAATGCCATTTATATAAATTTAAGTGAAAATAACCAAAAATACTTTTATAGAAATTAGTTCCCAAACGACTTGATTTATGCCTGACATTAATGTTGAATAGAAATGACCTAGCCCACTCCATTTTAGACAATAGTATCACTTATTGCTATCATTTTTCATTTACAATAATTTAATTATTTTTATTTTTATCAGAAGTTTTTCTTCAAATAAATTTTGTTTAAAACTAATAATAATTAGGGAAAAGCCATAAAATATGGACTAATAGGCTATTAGTGATAATTATATCGTTTAATAAAATTTATTTCAAAAATCATTTTTTACTAAACTTTCAAATAAATATCGATTTCATAAAACTCTTTAACAAAATATTGAAAATATTTAATAATAGAAAAAAAAAACAAATTATCTCTAAAATAAAACTCTGTTTAAGGCATCAGATTTTGCATCACTTTTTCAACTATTGATTCTCTCTTTCTCTCTCTCTCTCCCTCCCTCTCCCTCTCCTCTCTCTATCTGTTTGCTCATACATTAGACAAATAACACATATAATTGAATTTGTGTTAATCTAATATAATATGAAGAAAACTTACATTTCAGTAATAAATGTGGAAAATGGCAGAAATGGTGCGTCAATTGACGCCATAACACAACACAACCTAAAGCAGAGATCCCCAAAAACCAATGGCAACTGTCGCTATTGGCAGCCACTCATAGAGTTTTCATGTGTTTTGCATACGTCACAGCGATACGAAGCCACTGTTTGGGGATGTCTGACCTAAAGGATTAAACACTAGAAATTGATTATTGAATTAAAAGTGTTATGAATTTATTAGAGTGAAAAACGTTTCACTTATTTTCTTAAATTAACATTTATTTTAAATGAAATAATAAATTGAATTTCTTCTCTAAACAGTCATATCTTTGATTATTAAACTTTAATGGTTAAAATAGCAAGATTATTATCTTAGTAATTTTCTATACAATTTTATAATTGAAATTTTTATTACTTTAAACACTTTTTGGGAATAAAAATAGAGTTTTATAGAGTTTTTGGTATCATAACAGACATAAAACTTTTTGTAATTCAAGAATCTATAGATAATGTGCTCTTATTCTGTGCTCAAACCTTAAATATTATTAATGAAAATCCAGTGGAAACAGGCCTGAGCTCAAGGCTTTCTTTTATCCATTCTCTATCAAATGTGATCTATTTCTCAACTCTGGACTGAAAATTATTTATCATTTTTTATCTCTTCTTTTGCTCACAATTATTGTCAATCGAGTGATGAAAAAAAACTGTATTAAGGCTTAAATGACAAACACTTTACTTTTCCTCTAAGGAATGATAAAATACGTTTATAACCCCTAAACCGGGCCTTAGACTCAGATTAATAATTCAAATGAAAATACCTTTAATACAGAGAAAACTGTCGGAACCGTTGGAAAGGCTATTAAACTCGATTGAGTTGAAACGTTTTCAGTGAAAAATTGATTAAAAAAATTATTATTTCCACTAAAAACCAAAACGTTTTAATTCTGAGTCGTTTTGTGACTTTTGGATCAAATCCTTTAAATGAAATACCCGTTTGAAAGCACAGGAAAATGTGTTGAAAATCGTTTTCAATTTTCTCTATTTCTTATCGTAAAATAAAATTATTATTTTTTGTGCGAAAACTATAATTTTTATTGTTTTTACTTATATTTTGATTTCAATTCTCGGCAAACAATCCGTGAAAATCACTGAACGCTTTCCTGTTATTCGCATTTTAGTGATACGACACCAGAATTCTGATCATTACTTCTAATTAATGTCTTTGCTTTTAGACATACCACTCACACGAACGGCACAGAATTTGGTGCCGTCCCTTCTATATAATTAATGGCTCAACACTTTTTTGTTTTATTTATTTATAATTCATTTGATCCTAACATAAAGACAATAGTCTTTTCATTTTATCAAATATTTATCATTCAAATCAAAATACATTTAAACTGATTTTTAAATGAACAAGTTAAAACCAATTTAATGTTACTAGTGAATATAAAAAAAAACTTAAAACTGAGCTTGTCAAATTAAAACTATGCAAAAAATGTCATATTTGAAGGCAAGTGTTGACAACTATTAAAGTATGAAAATATAATCCCATAATTAGGTGTTAGAGTGAGTAAACTAATTGATAGATTTTTTATGATGGTAGTGTTGAATGATCATGCTAGTTTGGATATGTTCCATAATCAATCATAAGTGATGGCAATCCCTTTTCCAATTTGGTTGACTCACAACTCATAAATGAATTATCAAAAATTTGAGTCAATGTTTATATTCAATGTTAAGAAAGTGAGGCATAACTGTGTTTCCGATTAAAACGGATGAGTCTATTGGAGTATTAGATGTGATCCGAGCCTTTTTCTTCCAGACCTCTGGGCTATTACTGAACTAAAGTGATGTTAGAGTTGAAACATTTGAAAAATTGAGTCCAAAACCCAATAACACTGACTGTAGACCTGACTTAAAGTTAAATGTTGTGACAATACGTGCGATGAAAAAACAAGACACAAATCTTTATAAAAGTTGTTCGCAAGACGTCGGAGTCAGCAGTACTGCCGATACCAGTGCTCTATTGTGAGCCTATCTTCCCTCCAAATCGGATTTAGACTCTAAATTGAGCTAATACTCAACTTTGAAGATTGATTTTGTCTATTCTTAGCTTATTATATATATATCGAGAAATAGATCCCACATTAAAAGAGTTGCGTCTCTGAACTCAATTTACGAATTACTTCTCCTTTTTTACTATCGATTAAAACAAGAAAAACACAAAACGAATAGTCAATTAAACTTTGAGATGACTCTCAAATCAATAAACTTGTCTATTTAATTAGCCTACTATCGATTTATAAGCTAGATCATTTTTCAAACTACTCTTTTAAAAACAAATACAGAGTCTATTTATTCTAAACAAATCTTAAGATTAAACTAAAACATTATATTTAAAACTTGTTATTATTATTAAAATTTAGTTATAAAGTTATCTTGGTAGTTTCCATAATTTTTTGAAAAAAAGTATCATGGTAATCTTGGTTATCTCTTGACATTTAGGAAATTCATATTTTCTTTTGTAAACAACACTAGTCTTTTAGTAAATGTATACAAGAGTTGAGGTCAAAGTGAAGGTTCATTCAATGATATTTTAAGTTGATTTTAGTGTCGATCAATAAAGTGATGGACGGCTCAAAGCATTTATCAAATTTCCAAATAAATTGTTAGTTTGTTTGACTTGAAAATTGTCAATAACTGACATCGCATTCAAACGTTTGAATTTTATCTCAATTTTTCACTTCTTTAATATTGAATGTATTGTCCGAAAAGCCAATACTCTATCAACAGAGTCAACAATCTTTGTTGTGTGTCTGTGTGTGTGTGTGCAGACCATCCTTAATATATTAGTGTATGCTATGGGGAAAGCCTTCTCTATTTATTGATGTGTATGAGTAAATTAGCCATGGTGGTAATTTTTCAAAAAATTCAAATTAAAGCCAAATGTCATTTCACTGTTTGCTTACATCAGACGTCAAAAGCGAAAAACCAATTCCAGTGCTTTGAATAATGGGTTGACTAATAAAATAAGTGAAGTCTTCATCAATTTGTTGGCCAAACAATGAGACCGATATCTGATAAAACTAACGATCGATCAAACAATTATTGAATGTCTTTTTAAAAGAAAAAGATTAGAATTCCTCTGAATTTAATCCATCAACTATTTGTCCAATAAAGTTGTAATTGGAATTTATTATAATATACCCATGGTTCTCTTTATAACCCTTGTGAATGTTGTTGTTCAAATAAGTGCTTTGTTTACTGGCTTTCCAAGAATAAATTGAATTCTAGCCAGAAAATAATCTTGGCAATTCAATCGTTTGCCTGATTTTTTCAATTAAGCCCAGGATTGCACTGAATTGTCGAGAAAATGGTTTTCTCGTCAAACAAATCAAAACAAATCGATAGCAAAGAATAAAATAAATTCTCTGTTTAAACAAAAGACAGTGAATTGAAACAGAATTATAGTTGTGTTGGGATTAGTAGTGAAACGGAAGACTAAAATACGAGAAGATTGGTTCGGATGAGCGCATCGGAAACACAGAGTCAACCAAATGAAAGTCAACCAAAAAACCTAAAAACGTTGGCGTTAGCCATAGGTTGACATTTCCGATACACCATTGAAACCATTGGCCCATTCAGTGACAGCACAGGCCTTATAATAAGAAATTCTTCTTAAGAATAGATAAAAGTACATCAAAAAGATTGTACTCTTCCACTAAAAGTGCTGTAATTTCAGACTTATATCAATATATAAAGGGCTGAATCAGCACTCAAAACATCTAAACAAAAAGGTTTACTCAGTTTACAGACCAACCAAAATAACAAAAGTCGGAAAACACAGCAAATAATAGCACAGAATAAGAAAAGTCTAATTTAATAGATTTCACTTTCGTATGCCTTAATCGACAACTTTTCCGACGGATATTAAAATATATTTGAAGTGAAAACTAAAATATAAAATCAATTAAAAACCAGTTTTGAGTGAATACAACAACTGTTCAGTAATTAATTTATAGTATAAATAAAGTGATCCTATCTTTTGAACAGAATATTTGTCACATTTTAAGAGATCTTTCATCAAAATTCTCAATAAATTCATAAAATTCCTGACCAATGATTTAACGAATAGTTTTCTGTCAGCTCTGACTTCCTTTCCATAAAAGTTGAAAACTGGGGAAACACTTCATTGAATATAAATAAGTGAACTGATGGACAGAATAGAGTTATTGTCGATTGTATTTGAATTAATAAACCATTTGAATAATTCAATTGAATTTCATCAGTCATTTAAAATTATTAAATCACATTTCAATTCATATCACATTTTTCTCTTCTATTTTATTAGTAAATACTTATACCAAATATAGTGTTGTTTCCCATAATATAATTGAATTCAATGATCGTAAACTATAATCTAGTTTAGTTTAGTTTAGTTTGAGCTCTTTTTTATCGTAAAAGATATTCTCTTTATTCTGTGCCTAAAATTATTTTAATGATCGGTTCTGTGAATATTCAGGGAATGTGTCTCTTCTTCAATGTATTCCAAGAATAAACTTTTCTATAAATATGTTTTTCAATACAACTTTTTTTTATGTATTTTATTATCGAAAAAATGATAAATTACTGAAATTTTTTTTTGAATAAAAAAATTGGCTGAAAGTAAAACCTTATTTAAAAATGCGTTTATCCTAAAACTTATTTATTAATTTAAGTATATTTTCCAACTAGTTAACTTTAGATAAGTTGAAAAATATTCAGGCTATTTTAAATGTAGAAATTATCCGCCTAATTTACTCTAGCACAGTTTACATGATAATAGCATAATTGAGTAATGTTGCAGATAAGAATCAGCTCATATCGAGGTCAGACTGTATTATTATTATCCAGTTTTTCGGTTTGGCTCTGATTTTTCGTAACAATAAATACCATAAAAATATAGTTTTGCTTTTTTTTGTATTACAGAAAATGGAAAACAAAGAAGACATTAATGAAGAGGAAAATAGAGGAAAGAATTGGTAAAAATAAGAGCAAAAGAGTCGACGAATTACTATAATTTGCGATTATTTTTATTCGTTTTGTTTTTCTGCCAAAACCTTAACTATTATATGAAGAAAATGTGTTTCTGTTAAGGTTTGGGTCAAACTATAATAAACTTAATTCCTATTAAGAGTGTGAATACAAAACCCAAGTTTTATAAGTTTTTTCTGTATTATTATATCCATCGATGAAAATGTGAGCCCAGGGTTGGACGACATCCATTATAATGGGATTCTCACAGTATTGATGGCGATTCCATGACAACAAATATGTCGGCCCCACACAAATCCACAACTTCTTTATATCCAACACTAAATAATAGTGTCTGTGCTCTTATCTCTGCTGACATATTGTAAATCCATTTCGTCTGATTTCCAATAAACTCAGAGAAATCTCCAAAAATAGATCAGAAGAATAGTTTGTTGTTTATAAATATGTGTCAGTTTATTCTGTCAGTGGATTCCGTGCGATACTTCTCTACCACTACTGTTCTTTGTATGTGCGCTTTGCTGCCAATGCTATCAACTGTACAACACTTTATATAGAACAGAATATAAGAGCGAAATTCAAAACTCAACACTAATGTAATGAACAATAATTTCATTTCACTCAACAGGTATTCAATAATTTAACTCAAATTTAATTCAAACAAACATTGGATTCCTTCCAAATATACTATGAATTTATGCTTAAATGTGTTTATCAAAAATATTGTAATACATAATAAATCCAAGTTAATTTTGAGATCTAAATATTTACTTGATTAAAATAAACAGAAATTGTTTCCGGATAATTCTAATCGGAATTATTTCATTTTTATAATGTTTTAAATGATCTGAACTCAAATCCAGTGAATCTCTTATTTAAATAAAAAAATTCAATTAAATTCACAATTAATTAATTCATAAAATAATTGTTTGAAAAGTGATACTAAAAATAAACAAGATAATTTATTTTCTTTCGAATATATTATTTGATTAATCATTCATTATATAACAAATATTTAAGGAATAAAAAATATTCAAGCTCGTTTATCTTGTGTCAAATATGTTGAATATAACCCAGAATATTTAGAATGTTATGCACTTAAATATATGAACCGGAATTGCTTTAATAAAACAGAGCTTTTCATTGGTTTTGAATATATATATACTGTTTTGAAGAATCGATGCTTTGATTGATGTCATGGAAAAGAATGGGCTCAGAATAAGAGTAATTTATACCTCTTTTATTCTGAAAGTAAACATTGGATAAGAAATATGTCTTATTATGTATTTTGTATCGATTTGTAGACTTTTCCCTTTTCTTTGCGACTATTTTTCAGACGCGAACAGAATTTTTCGGTTTTATTTTTTCTTCTTTTTTTCTGTTACTTTCCTTTTGATTCCTTTCCTATTATTGAGAATAAAATGGATTCAATTTAAGGCATTTTGCAGACAAAAAGTCGATCTTTGATTTCAGATGTATTTGTGCTCATCTCATCATTTATTGTCCAATCGGTGAACAGCACCGCATCACTACTATTCTCAAAAAGATAGAGGAATTCACATATTGTCCGTTAGTAAGGAATATAACCGGAATTAAGTAAAAAATCTCAAACCGTTATAACTATTACTTGAGTCAAGGGTTCAATGCTTTATACAAAAGTGAATATCAAAATCAATATTTATTTTTTAAAACTTACCTTTCATTTAGAGATTTATTAATATTCAACGATAAAAGCATTACCTTGCCCATTTTTAAATTAATGATCTTCACATAACAATCAATCAATGATCTAGATCATCATCAAAGTTTAATAGAATCCTAGTTTATTGTTGCATATAATATGATTGATGAAAATTTTTGGCTATTTTTAAGAAAGTCTTGTTTTATATCAGATCTTATTTTTACTATTTTTCATATTTTATTAATCCTGAAAATATGAATCTTATTCTGAGTGAGTTTTAGTGGTTTTGCCCACAATTTATTGTTTTCTTATCTAATTTTAAATTCAAAATTCAATTTATATTTCATGAGAAGTGATTCAATGTATATAATAGTTGTGCAAGATTATTTTTCTTCTTTTTCCTGGAGGGAGTTTTGGACATTTCTAACAAAAACAATGGTCTTATCATTGAATTGAAGTGAGAAATACCGGAAAAGTTTTGACAATTTCTACACAAATGTGAGAAAAATCTAAACTTCATTTTTATTGAGTTATTGTTTTGCATTACATAAGACCACAATCTGTTTACTCATTCGCTTATATTGTCATAAACTATAATAAATGGTATTGTTTTGAAATTTTTCACATAAAACGACAAAAATATATACTTTTTGAATGAATAATAACCAGAAGAGAAGGGATACTATTCTTTGCTCTTAGTATCGGATTTTTCAAAATTGATTGCAAACAGTCGTCGAGATATGGATTTTAGTTTCAAAAACTGAGGCCTAAATAAAGTAAATAAATCAGAAGACAATAAAATCCTAACATAAACTAAAAGACGACATAAATATAGTATAGATTTGATATATTTGTGAGAAAAAACATAACTAAAACTAAAAGCAAAGAAATAAATTTCTTATCGACAGACGTCTTATCAAAAGCTCTAAAAATTTTTAGTAAATTATTATTTTTTTTTGCTTTTTTTTATTGTTTGAATAAAACAAAAGGAATTGTTTGGCGATAAGAGCTTTGCTTTCAATTATTATTTGTTATCTAATATTGAGGTAGAAATCAATTTGAGACACGAACTCAACCATTAAATGAAAAGATGAGCCAATGGTCTGATTGACTTCCTTTTTCACTGACACAACATCTATACTCACAACTTATAGTTTGTAGAAAGTAGAGGAATAATAACTCAAAGAACTGGAAGAATAACGGATCGAATTTATCCATTAATTGAACGTTTAATCCGATAATGCATTGAAAGGGAATCGCATTTATTTAATATAATAAAAATCATTTGAAGCCCAAAATCAGTGAACAAAACATAAGAACATATAAAAAGCAAATTCATTGCCAGCCTTTGGATAATGTTTTTAGCTTTTAATATAAATAACATCATATTTATTAGGAATATAACAATCGATGTCACATCCAATTTATGAATCATTTGAGCCAATTATAGTTCTCTCAGTAAAGAGTATTTCTCTCTTTCATCTCTCAATTGGAAGAAATGTATGAAAAGGGAGAAACACTTCTCTCTCTTATTCTGAAAATTGGTTTAAAAGCAAAAAAGTCATCAATGATTTGTCACTGAATTGTTTTATGAAACCCTTATTAAATTGAGTGTAAAATATAATATGATTTAGAATTCTCATATCTTAAGACATTAATAAGCAAGGTCATTTATTTTTACAGCTCATAAAAACAATTTATCCTTGCTAATAAAAAAATACTAAAAAATCAATTAATA
>JAQFZL010001602.1:0-10001 GCA_034695685.1 Galumna lanceata | reverse complement strand
TTTAATGAACAGAAAATTATTTATAGAAATCATTGAATTATAATTCATAAACAAATAAAACCTTTAGAACATATTATAATTTTTCATCGATTATTAATTACAAGTTATGCAAACTCTACATTATTATTAACTTTCTAAAGTTGCATGCTAATCTTTTATAGCTAATGTCAAAAATTGCTTCAAAAAAATTCCTGATTTGCGTCGCTTGAGTTGAGCCAAGAATAGATTAATAATCTTTATGTGAGGTTTTATTGAAAGACTTAATAATTTAAATATTTTATATAAAAATGAATTGTTTGGCCAAAGAATTAAACACATAATTTGGTGTAATTTGATAAACAAAATTATTTCAAAGCATTGGTTATGTTTTGAGTCTAAATTAATAACTATAATATAAGAGTGAAATCAACCGAAAGTTATTAAATGTTAGCTATTCATCAATTCATGAATACCTTCAGTCGTTTGCATTTATATTGAAAGTAATATTCTTTATGTAGTCTTTAATAATATTTTGTTATACTTGTGATACACATAATTATAGCTTTGGTTTAATATCAGGGATGACAAAAGACCTCGATCTCATGGGTATCAGGGGTGGGGTATTTTGGTCTCGGCTCAGGGGGTATTTTTAAAGAAGGCTAAAAATATCTAAAATTGACTTAAAACACCGTTTATTTTATGTTTTTATCTATTTTATCGAATAATAGACTGATTTTGATCGATAAAACCTATTTTCAATAATTGAATTATTATTAAAAAGTGTTTTCAATTTTTTCAGTAAAATTTTTCACATCGTTTTTTACATTTAATAAAATTGAATAATTGTTTTAAAAGCTAACCATTTTTAGAGTTTAAAATTTAAAGTTTAAATCATAAAATAACTTAAAAAAAAGTCATTTAAATTAATTATTTTGTGTAAATTCGTTGAAAAATTGCCAATTTTCGTCAAAATTTAAAAAATCGGAGGGAAACAAAACGCCAGCTTAAGAAGCCTGGAAGAGCCAGGCTTATCTCAGGGGTTATTTTACCAATTTTCTCGTCTCATGAAAGTATTTCCCCCCTTTTCCATCCCTGTTTAAGTAATGTTTGACTTTCAATACTTTTCTTTTAGAATAATTTGGGATTTAAATAGTTTTGAATACTTTTGGAGAAACCTTTTGAAGTTCGAACACTTTCTCTAAAATAAAATTTTAACTCAGAATATGTTTTGAGTGAAAAAGAAAATCTTAAACGAAATGTGTTTTGCATTTAAATTTATTTATTTAAACTAAAATTTATGTCAAATATATTAATATTCAACATTTGTATGCAGTTCTCCGATAAAACTATCAGTGAGTGACGGCTCAACGTTGAGATTGGAATGCGCTGTAGTTCTATTAGAAGATGAAGACGACTCTCACTTACTTACAATTCAATGGTATTGGAAAAACCTTCCGATTCTTAACAATTCAAAAGGTTGTGGAGAGGACTGCGCCCAAAAGAATAGCCCCCAGTATTTCATTATCACTGAAAGAATTCAATCGGAGAGAAAGGTATAATTTCACGATATTTATCTTGAATTAAGTCAATACTAATGTGTCAGTTGTTTGAAAAATTACACTTTCTTTGACTTTTGATTAAATATTTCAGTGATTTTAATTCGAGAATTTTATTTAAGCTAAAGATATCTCAATTGGAACTCTCTTCCGTCCTTTTATTCAATTCCGGTCCATACGTTTGTTTGGCCAAAAACAGTGCCGGAACCAATCAAAAAGTATTCAATGTTGTGATCGCAATAGAGGACCCAACAAATAAAGTGACGGCAGCGGCCGCTTCTTCCGAATCTCAGCCTATAGAAAGGGATGGCAATAAACCAGAAGGTTTTCATTCGTTTCAAATCATAATAAGATATTTCTATTCTCAACAAAACTTTTATTCAAAGAATAATAAATTATTTATAGACATTTTAAGGCATAAATTTTTCAATTATGATATTTAATTAAAGATTATTATATTACAAATAATATAATAAATCATTTAATGAGTTGAGTCCAGAATTAGAAGTCTTGTTTTCAGAAGAATATAATTTTTTTAAAAAAACATTTTGAAGTATTTTCGGTGGAAATGATTTCAATTCTCTTTTTTTAAATTTAGATAATTTGAAAAAAATAAAGAAATTTTTGAATTCGTTTTTTTTTCAATTTTGTTTAATCATTTCTCATTTTGTTTGTTATTTAGATGAAACTGATAAAGTTATCGTTGGTTTGATTCTTGGAATACTTTTTGGCATTTTCTTAGTTTTGGTTTTATTGGGAATCTCTATAATTCTCTTTTGTCGGCGCCGTCGTCCCAAACCAAACAACAATAGGGCCGATGACTCGACTACCGATGGAACAGAATTAGAGAAATTGACTACAAATTCAAATTCGTCTGTGAAAGTGAATCCGATCCAAAAGCCTCCGCGACTCTCATCAAATAAATATAATTCCGGTTTGTCTTCAATTTTCTTCAATTTGTTCTAAATTTTATATTCAAACAAATTTTTAGATAAAGAGATGCCAGAGGTTTGGCTCATAAAACATAACATTAACGGCAACTCAAATCTAATTCGTGATCAGACTTACGCTGAAAGCGATTATTCGACGCAACTATTATTCAATGATAATTACAACGACTCACAAAACATTTCAGATTCTTTTTTGGGTAAAAATTCAATAATTTTAATTAAATTTAATTAAATTATTATTAAATGTTTAGCAGAACCCGATTTAATTCATCCGTCAGCATATGTAAGGGAACGACACATTCATGTCACAGATTTGGACCAAATGAGTGTTCACTCAGACGGAACTGAAGTCTGATATCTTAAACAATACTGTTATCATTCCAATGGTTCCAATGAATATTCCCAATGAAAATACTTTAAAGAATTATTTCTACCTCTCATTCAAAATGATTTGATGTTTATTTCAAATCATTTGTATTACATATGATTTACGAGTTTTCAAAACTTATTTTCGACTCTTATTTAAAAATTTTATTCAATTTATTATTTGTAAATTTAGTGAATTAATGCAGTTTTCGGTTCTTATTTTGAGTTAAGTATTAACGAATCAAAAGTCACAAAATTCAAAGTACGGCCGATTTAGACAAGAAATTATCGTTTTATTGCTTGTTGTAAATGACTGCCAATTTTTTTTAGAGCTCACATCAAGTTCTCATTAAATTTAATTGTATTACAATTTAATGATAAATACGTTGAAATGTTTTTATAAATTGTATTTAAATTTCATGTTATTCTTAAACATTTTAAATGATAAGACTTTTTGCTAAACTTTTTTATTTGTAGGAATTGCTAATACTTTCAATACAACATTTGTCCTCTTTTTTAAGACCTTAATTTCATTCACATTTTGGCCAAATTTTTATTTGAATTTTTTTAATCAATGTTTTGATATTTTTGTTAAAATTATTTTTTATTACTTTTATGACATTCCATTACTTTTATAGATTACAGTTCCCTCTCTTCTTATTTATAGTGAAAATTGACTCGAATTAATGTTTGGCCAAAAGTTGTGTTAAATTATTTTAAATGGCTTTTTATAATTGAAGGCCTAAGAGTTGGGGACAAATGGTTTGTTGATTACTGTGATTGCATTTAATAGTTATCTATTGTTTGAATACTTATTTCAAAAAATAGACGATAAATAAACCATTAAATATTTTATTTCTTTTTTTTTGTCGACATTGAAACCAAAAGCTATTATCAAATATTTTTGGTATTTTCAAGGATTTGTTGCAGAACTCAAACTTTAAAAGTGGATTATATCGTGTTTTATGTCATCCGATATAAAGCCTTTAATAATTTGAAGATAAGTTTAACTAAAAGAATATAATGAAATGAGAGAACAGACGAAACAACAAATAAAATACTTGATTCACAACTAAACCATTAGTTTATTTGAATTTTTCGATGAAAATAAGAGGAAGGGTTTTAAAGGGTTTCTCTCTAAACGAAAAAAATCGATTCCATTCACTTTTCTAATGATTTTAAAAAACAGGATTAAACTCATTATAAAAGTTGTTTAACAAGTTTTGATTCATTTCTTGTGAATATTGAAAACACTATTGAAGTGAAATCGGAATCAAATTTTAAGCATTGAATCAATTTTCATATTTTAAGACTATTTTTAAAGTAAATTATTTGTTTTGATTGAAAACTATTTATAATTAAGAGTTAATTATTTGATCGGAAATCATATGAGAATTATGTGTTAATCAGAAGACGAGAAAAGGTGTAATATTTTCATACGTCAAATGTCCTCATTTTGGCCATGAATTGTATAAACAGGCGATAAAGTTATGGAGTTATTCACTAAAATCGAAACCAATTATGGAATCAATGAGTAGGAGTCAAAAGTAAGCAGATGTGCCAATTGTCAGACCAAACAACAGTCCTGTTCACTCTTCTTCTCATTTCTTATAATAAATTTTCTTTGTTTTAGTATTAAATTTCGTTTATTTAATGTTAAAAACCATTTGATTTTGAGTGAAAACCATTTGTTTGTATACATTTGTTGGACAAAAATCTAAATTATGGCCAAAAAGTTGAAAAAGTTTTCCATCGCTTTGGATGACGAAACTCTACTCTACTTTCCCGGAGCTTTCCTTTCAGGAAAAGTATTGCTAGAGATAGAAGAGGACACTCCAGCCATCGGTCCGTTTCATACAATTAATTTTTATTTCTATTAAATTCATTGTTTTTGTTTTAAAAAAGGTCTTTATTTTCATATCGTTGGTGAAGGAGTGGTCAGAGTTACTAATAAGGGAAGGATTACTGCCAGCGATAAAGAAAATTATATTGACTTTCGAATGAGACTTCTCGGAGACGGATATGCAAAAAGTGGTCAGTTCTCACTTTGTTTTAAATTAAAACATTATTTCATATAATTTAATATAAACTTTCTTTTTGTTAAGAAATGAATTCCTTTTCGAAATTTTATAGAATTTAAAAATTCGGTTAACTTTTAATTGAATTGTTTTTGAAAAGATATTGAGTGGGAGTCGAGTCAAACTGTTTCGCCCAAACCTTTGCACTGAATAGTTATAGAAATTAGTGAATAGTAATTGTCAGCAAAAGTCAATTATTCTCATTTCAATTGTTTTCAAATGAAACAAATCTTTAATTAATTGATTTCTCGTAGAAACTGGAAGTGCATACAATGGATCCACAATTAATAGCAGTCGCGTATTAGTGCTATCGCCGGGTGTTCATACATTTCCATTCAAATTAGGTCTGCCTTTAGGCTTACCCTCAACTTTTTTAGGTAAACACGGATGGGTTCAGTACTTCTGTAGAGCTGAACTCAGAGAACCTAATGGTTTGGTACATAAGAACCAACAGGTTTTCCTTATAATGAATCCGATTGATCTCAATTTAGAACCACTGATATTAACCGTAAGTTTATTTCATATAATAATAAAAAATAATTGATTTGTTTCTATCATTAATAGCAACCCTTTCACTGCGAAATAGAAGAAAAAATTGGAATGTCATGTAAAGAAGGCGGACAAGTTATATGTAGAGTCAGACTGGATCGGGGCGGGTATGTCCCCGGAGAGAGTATATCTCTAAGTGCTCTCATTGAGAACGACAGTAGTTGTGTGATAAAGAAAACCCGAGCCGTTCTCACAGAAGTATTTCCAATTCAATTGTTTTCTTCGATAATAATTTATCGAATATTTTGCAGACAATTCAATACACGGCTAAGAATAGAGTGGTTTTTACAGAAACTCGAGAACTCGTCTCATTAGAAAAGGGCAAAATTGCTTCCAATTGTGCGGAACAGTGGAGAAATGAAATGCTTTATATCCCACCCATACCTCCAACTAATTTGAGGTCTGTTTTAAATCGATTCAAAGTTTGGAACTAATATTTAAATGATTATTGTTTTAAAGGGGATGTCATTTGATTAGAATACAATACGACATATTTGTGAGTCTTTTTAAACTCTTTATCCGGATTTGATCTCAAATATTATTTAATTGTGAATTAGTTTGTGATAACCCCAAAGGGTGGCCACAAACCCATTCGAATGCAACTGCCAATAATGATGGCCACGTATCCCATCCGAAACAGTGACGGTACTCTCAAGCGGAGGAAAGGCACTTATTATCCCTCAACATTACCGACGACCCGTCCCTGGCTTTCAAGTTCTGAAGGAAAACTTAAATAACATTTATTTCAATTTTATTTATACTTACAATACATTTGTTATCAAATTCTAATTAAAATTAATTTCTTAAAATTCAAATCAATTCTAATAAATGTAAAGTTTTTTCAAATTTAATATTTTATTCAATATTTTATTCAAATTAATTTTTGTTTCAATGGATGGATGGACTCATTTATCAAAATGAAATCAATTCTGAGCCGTATATTAGATTTGTGTAACACATCTGTTAAACACTCATAAAATACCAACAGATGTGATGTCGAACCAAATATTAGAGTTATATATCAACCGATAAATATCACCACTTCTTTGGTTATTCACAAATGAGTGAACCCAAAGCCAAGTATTTATACCAATATTTTCAATGAAAATCTTTTGGAAAATACTTTATTCAAAATAATATTTTAAAATAAAGAAGAAGACTATAAAGAATATCCTATTATTAAATAGGGATTGAGTTTAGAGTCTAAACTTTAATAAACTTTTAATAAATCAAATAATTTTATTGTACTTCAGATTTTAAATACCATTTATTGTAAACTTTTATTTTTGTTAATAAAGAATATTAAGTTTTAGACAATCAAAAGATTTATAGTTTAGTTTAGTTTTATTGTTCAATACTTTATTGAAAATCTGGTTTTCTATTCATATATCAATAAAATTATAAAAGTAATCAAACAAATAGAGGGGTATTTCTTATGGTTAGAGTCTATGGTTAGACCTTTCAAAGTGCTGCCAATCAGTAAAAGCACTTTAAATATTGGTATCAGAGATGAGCCCTATTGAGTCCTTCAATATCGTAGACCACCCGAGAAAGAAATCTCCACTTTTTTGAATAATTATATACTTAGAAATTTGAAAAGCAATTGAAGAGGAATTCCCTTCGAGACACACATTTATTGTTGCTTTTCATAATCCTTTAATTTATTTCTTTTTCTTTAATTTTCATATTTATTGAGTTTTTCACAATAAATCTTATGCTCTTCACTCAAATAAAAGCATTTTTTGTTTTCAAAATATATTAAATTTATAGCAAATCATTCACAGACTTTAAGACTTTTATCGACACAAAGGATTGTAAAATTAAATATGAAAGCTATAAATATTTGTATGACTATTGCAAGACCATTGTATGACCATGATCAAATAAATTATAACTTTAATAGTTAATCAAATTTAATGATTTGTTTAAACTTTAAATCATTTGTATTCGATTAAGACTAGAGTTTAAAGTTATTGATTTTTGTCTAAATTTTTAAACTTTTAATTAATTAAAAGTCTAATTATCTGTTAATTAATAAAGTTTTTGAAACAATTGTTTAAAAAAAGTCATGTCTTTTGTGTGTCTAAAATGAATGATTATTCATAGAAAGTGATGTTTGCGAAGAGTCTGTCGTCGATTTTTTTAGCAAAAGAAGTGATGTTTTGTGGGCTAATTATGCGATTATGCGTCACATGTTTAGTGTTTAGAGTTTAGTCTTGAAAAACCAGTTTTAAGACCAAATAATTACTTGAATTTAGTGTCTCTCAGCCATATTGTGGGTCTTCCGCATTAATCAACACTTTTTTAGTTAATCTTAAGATTTGATTTCGTCCGACGGATTAACATTCAATCATTTCTTATGTATCGCTAAAAGTAATTAATTTAAACGTTATTTGACGTGAATTTTATGAAAAATGTTTTATCAAAATCTGTTTATTAGTCGACCGAAACTCCAATTATTTTTAATTGAAATTTGTTTAAAAACTAATTATTCATGATTAACATCAATAATGACCATGACACTTTCCATACTATCGACATTATCACTGTTCGTAATATTATTAAACATGTTTTAATAATATAAATAAATGAACATACTCATTTTGCTCATTTCACTTGATTTGCTCATTTTACACAATTTTAATACTCGTTTTGTTTGTATTTTGAAAATAAGACAATATTTGACTTAAATGTCAGCATTTTATCAGTGAATCGATGTTTTGAAAAATCAATTGAAATGTCTTTAAATGAGTCCGAAGTTGAAAATAACTCAAATTGCGATCAATTGTCGGCTAATGAGAAGATCAATGAAGAGATATTTGATAAACAACTAACTGGTCGACAGAAAGCACTTTCGGGTAACGACACTCTCAGACACAAATTGTTGAGGAATTCCAACTTTTGGAGACTCAGGTAATTATTGGCTCAAATTTATTGATTGGAATATAATTCTAATGAAAACCAAAATATAATCTTCTCTTCAAAAATAAATGAGTCGTTAATTAATTTAAAACTTCGGGCGAAAAGTGTTTTAAAACTAATCAATAATTCAAAAGCTTTGACTTAAAGTATATTTAAGTTATGATCAAAAATATTATTATTTGATGAATACCTTTCCATTAAATGTTTGGTCGTTTTGAGCCAAACCTTAAATTTATTCTAATCTTTTGCCTAAACATTAAAAGTTCACTAAATCTTCAAAAGTTTAGTCGAAAGTCATTTATTTTAATAGTAAACTATCCCTAAGAGTAATAGTTTGCTTGACTATGAAAATGGATTTTGTCTCGCTTTAATCACTGGCCAATTATAGTTAGCTTAGCCTGGCTTGTTAGCTTGGTCATTGTAATATTGGTTACATTTTCATTGAATAATTGGTGTAAAAAAAGGTTAAACGAATCACGAATTATAAAAAGCCATTCCCTATAGTCTTGGAATAAATTTAATGAAAAGTAATTTATTTTAATTACAATTATCGATGTAATCAAAATAAATGGTAATTATGTGTGAATTCAAACCATTTCGTGAAACCATTAACCAAAACAAATGAAACAAAAAACGAATTGAAGTCAAACACCGAAAGCAAATGAGGTCTGAATTTTAATTAAATAACAAATCATTCAATTCTTTACAATTAAGCGATTGACCCAATTATTAATATTTGGCCTCAAATGAATCGATCATAAATTGAAAATTAGTTTTACTCGAGGCTATCATCCATTTTTGAATATCGTTTGAAAAACTATAATTAAGAATAAAATAAGTTTAGGTTTGATTTAAATAAAATTATTTGAAATCAAAGGGCGACCAATGAATTCAAAAACTAAAACATTTCTTAGACTTAAATTTATTTAAATAAACTTTTAATTAATCGAGACTTCAGTTAAAATCCAGTTTTATATTTAAATTTCTAATTAATCTAAAAATCTTCCATTTATTTAGAATTAATTAACATTTTTTTTTGAGAAAATTCTTTAATTATTTATATCTATTAATTAGAAATTAACAAAAACTACACTAAATGTGAATAAATAAATATTTATGATTATTATCTTAAAAGAAAGTTTTCATTAAATAAATTATTTGAGAAAAACCAAACTCTCAACAATAGGAAACCCAAATTTCGGGTCAAACTATGATCATAATTATTAAACACCAGAAAAGAATTTTCCTGTAATTTATTAATAAAAGATCGGTTTTTCTCACAATATTTTCGTTATAACCATTTCGTTTTACTGGATTTAAGTGAGATTTTCTATTATTACTGGTTAGACATCCCTTTCTCTTTTCACATAATAATTGTCTTAACGTTTTGAACATAATTTATATTTAAATTACATTTAATTTATACTTAAATAACATTTAATTGTCAAAAGATTGCACTCAAATCTAATATAACACAAGAATTTATTAAATGAGATCTCATTTAATACGTTTTATTATATAATTTGTATAATTTTATAACTTTTGAATAATAGTATTTATATTTTGTTAAAAATTAAAAAAAAAATAAAACTCAAATAAAA
>JAQFZL010001601.1:0-10009 GCA_034695685.1 Galumna lanceata | reverse complement strand
TTTACACATTTTTAGGCAAAAAGGACTTCATATTATTTGTTCTCTTCAATCAAAAATGAAATTCAAATTTTTTTTTTATTATATAAACAACTGATTGACTTCCAGATAAAAAAGCTATAAATTTGATGAAAGAACAGCACATATATTACAATAAATAATGTTTTATTATCTTTTTTTTGTGTTATATAAGAAAGTATTTTTCGATTGAATTTCGTCAAAAAAGATGACAAATAGTGGAGTGAATAAAAAAAGTGAGTCAACTCATCATATCTATAATAGCGAAGAGAAAACAAAAATATTTGCAAATTTTTGCTCAAAGACTTTGACAAAAGACAACCCAAAGAGAGGCCATTTGAGCACAGAATAGAGAATATTATTATCCTTAACAAGCAAACGACTGATTGCTCTAAGTTTTAGGGCTAAGAATTTTGCGTTCAAAAGAGATGTGTTGTCGTTGTCTCCAAACTTATCATCAAAATATGTTAAAAGACTGATATATAAAACTTTCCTTTTTGTTAAAAACACGAATCGTTAAAACTTTTCTAACTTTTATATCATTTTCACAGTTATATGCGTTAAGGAAATTGATGCAAGGTAAGTCTGTCACTCAAATCTCATCCCTATTTATTTAGGTTCAGTCAAAAATGATTAATCGCTTATTTTATGTTAGCATTAAATTAATTTTGAAGACTCACTTCAATCACAATTTGTTTCTAAATCTAAAGCTATTATAACACTGATAATCAATTAACAATAAAACCTATTTATACAGTAAATTTTGTTTTATAATACAAAAAAATGGAGAATTTTTGCTTAAATTAACCCTACAATTAATAGCAATAAAATGGCATGATAAAATCTTTAGAAAGGTTAAAATGCTAAACAAGGTGACATTTGATAATTTAATTAGAAAATTTATTTTCAAGACTTTTTTCGCTAAATTTGAACAATACTTGAAGTTAACCTAAAAAAAAGAATTCAATTTTATTTTTTGTTTTGTTTTAAAATTGAACACTAGTTTTGAAATATACATAAAATTAGATTAATTGCAGTGAAAATAATTAAACTTAACAACGAGTGCCTAAAAATTGATTAAAAGCTAATTTTTCTAAATTTTGTGCTTGAATAACATGAATCTGAATAATGGTTGCATTAGTAAAAGAAATGTAGATTTTTGTCAAAAACCTAATTATAGTTAAAAGTATTTTAATTGAATTAAACCAAATTTTAATTAAATTGGAAATAAAGGCGAAGTGGAAGTACCAAAAGCACCGCTCGGAAACAATTATCGGCCGATTCAGCCTTTGAACGAACGGGTGGTTCGCACTAATATTGACTTTAGGAGAAATCAGGTAAACATAAATAAAGTTATGCTAATCGTATGAAAATTAGTGTCGATTTAAATGTGAAACAATGCAATACATTTGAACCCTAAGTTGTTTCAATCCATTAAATTGATTGATTGGTGAGTTGAGGCCATCCCTCACATTATATTCTTTATTCATTGAATCCAATATTTCAATGATCTTCTGATATATAATATATTGAAATATATAAGAATATATACCATATATATACCCTTATAGAAGAATATCTATTCTGATCCGCTTAAGTCTCTTCTTGAACAACGTTCTAAGCCATGAAACAAGTTTCGCATATAAAACACATTTGAGACCTTATTTTTGTATGCCTTTCCCTCAATCTCATCAGTCTTTCATCATATCATATCTCAAATATATTTTCAAAGTTTAGTAGATATCGGAGTAAATGGGATTAATCGCAGAATATTTTTTGCTTATTTAAGTGGTTTTATATTTCATTTCATTGATTCTAACTTATTCTCAATTTTTATTACACATCATATTAGGGAACTGCCTGTCCAACCATGAAAAAGAATTTGCATTATGAAGGTAAGCCTAACAGCACAGACACTCTAATGTTATTATCACAAACATATGCCTTTTTATAAGTGCAATGGAAAACCACTTCAAACCATTTTAATTTCAACTAAACTTTGGTTCCAAAACATTGCTATCAATAAAAAAAAGTTTATATGATTTCCACTTTTTTCAATCAAAACAAAATATTGACTCAAATTCTATTTCGCCTCAAAATATTTTCAACAAAACAAAAGATAAATCAAATTATTTCTTATTCGTTAACTAATACTTAATTTCATTTATTCTCTTCCGATAAAAAATGATTCAAATTTAAAGAAATTTTTTATTTTTTACTCTTAAAATTAACTTGAAAAGTAAATTGAACATTTTTATATTTAGAAACCAAGATTAAAAACCAAAGTTAATCAAGAAAATTCAGAAAATGTAAAAAATAAATATAATTCAAATAATAGATAATAGTCATCATTATATATATAAGTAAATAAAAAGGTCTCACCTAATGGTTGTATTGCCTTATTGTGGACGCGAACCAGAGTTTGAATGATCTCTTCTCTAGAATTATATTATAAATAGGAAGGGATGACAGCGCTTAAGGCAAAGCAAGCAAATTAATACCTATCATAAAACCTATGTTTATATTTCCCTTCAGTCAATTCCAGGCTTTGGAAACCATAATAAGAAGTCAAGGAATGGCATCACATCCAGAGAGTTGAGCCAACAATCAATAATATAAGAGCTTAACAATTATGAGTCTAATATAATGTGTGATAAAAACAAAACAACAAATTAATATATCTATCGATGCCTTTATTTTGGTTCACTCATTCAAATGATTGCCAGAATAATTCTGTAAGTTATTGACACAAAATGTTCTTGACACTTTCCTAACTTTACTTCTTTCATAGAAAGTGAAGATTAAACGCAGGTTTCGGTGTTTACTTCGAGTCAACAATAAATGAAAATTTTGTTTTTGAATTATTCCACTGTTTGTGGACTTCACTGGAATTGACTCTCGATTTCTAATATATGAACTCTACTATGAATTTGTCGAACCCATCGACTAATGGACTTCTTATGGTTTTGTTTAAATCAATTTGTGTTTACTTTAGACTTTTGCCAATATTTTCCTAATAACTGATTATTACAGAATAGTTATAAACCTTAGGATGTGCTCCAATCAAATCAACTAAAATGTGATATTTTAAACAAAAAACAGTTGTGTTTCGAGATTTGGACAAAAGACTATTTGAAAGCATCGACACAAACACTGGACACTCGGATATCTACGATCGGCCAAACCTTTCAGACCATCAAAAGACAATCCAAAGAAATCCAATTCTCAAAATAGTGTTGATTTTGAAATCCATTTTACAATTTTTTTAATTTAATATAAAAATTATGAAATAAAAAAATTAATTTATCCAATTTATCCAAGTTCGTTTTCAATATTTCAATTATTAATTTCTACTTTAAGTCACAGTTTCTCCAATAAATTGTTTCAATATTTAAATATAAACTCTTAGACACTATATATTATTATTGACACTTAAATTCTACAATAATTTAATTATTATTTATTAATTATTAAATTAATTTCTTTTTGTAAAAATGTATATAAAAGAATAAAATTCTAATTTAATATTTAATCGCTTTCTTTCTTTTCTCATTCACTTATTAAGGCCCGACTTATGTCGCAAAAACTGGTGATAATACCATCTCTTCTATGGCCTCTGTTTTTCAATAAATTAAATTAAAAAATATGAACGACATGACCAGAGCCATGCTTTATATGGACTAAAAATGTCTGAAATATGTGTGGATTTATGGACTAAAAATCAGCAAAATATGGATCATATATAAAATCAAAAGTTAAATATTTTTTTTTTGAATATACATAAATCTAATCAATATATGTGTTAAAAAATCACATTCAGGTGTAAATATTTAGATTTATAGTATAATTTTGGGGCTTATTTTACAGATTTTCTTTAAATTCAGAGAAATAATTTTTGATATAATAAAAAAGTTATTTAAAATAACTAACAAAAGATTGTAAGACCTCAAAATTGACTTAATTTTATGCATTTTTTTTTGTTGATTAAATTCAATAACAATACTAGACATAAAATATCCTCTACATTGTAGAGTCTACAATGTTTAAACTAAAAAATATTGTAATTTCACATAATCCATGCAATTTATAAGTTTTTTTATTAATGAAAATATTAAAAACTTGATAAGTATGGACTTTTTATGATTTTATAAATTTTAATCAATATATGGAAAATATGGAACAATAAAGGATTCCTATTTTAATTATTATTAATTGAATCGTTTGGTAAAATGTTTTTCCATACATTTTATTTATCCATAAAATACCTGGTATTCCATAAAAAGCACGGCTCTGGACATGACATCTGGTGTTCATTTAAAAACTTATGCATTCATCAGTCAATCATCAGATGATTCGTCAATAATTAATAAAAGTTTAAAATTAATTATAAAATGTTTACAATTTTTTGACATTTATTATATTTATTGGTTAATACCTAGCAAATAGTATAAAGAATTGATACAACATAGGAGGGGTGAATAGTTAATTCTTGAATTTATTAAAGGGTATAATTTTTAAATGAACTTGGTAAATGATATCTGAGAAAATAAATTTCAAGTATACTTTTTCTGCACTCATCAACTTCTCTAACTTAAAAACTTTAACGAATAATTTATTAAACAATTTTTATAATTTCCTAAACTATTAATTTTTGTATTAATTTAAATACTTTTATGTTTTAAATCTTTTATTAATATAAGTTATATTATAACTTTTTATAATTATTACAATAATTATTAATATGTTTTTGACTGTTATTTTATACAATTTATTAAACCAATTATCTATAGTTAGAGTAAAATCACTGAAAATGTTTTTTTTTTCTATTCTTTAATAAGTTGAGATTAATTGACAAAATCTCTAAATATCGAAGTGATGGTCTTTTTCCACACAATTTAAGATTCAAAGATTTGTTGTATTATAGTTTTTTTTATTATTGTCCAGGGTTAAAAGATTTACCCAATTTACATATAAATGTTATTTATGTTTACTAGTGATGAATGAATACATACATAACTCATTTATAGCGAATACTTTAATTCTCAGAACTATTGAAATTGATATAACAATTATAAATTGGGTTCAAATTTTTATTAATTTTTAAGGTTTTTTATTGTATTTCTACAATTTATTCATCAATTTTTAGTCAACAATATTTATCCATAAAATGGTATTCAAGTAATGGCAAAGTTTTATTTCATAACAATTTTAGTCTATGAATTCATAGTATGAATTCAACTATAAATCAGTTAAATGTTTACTAAATTCTAAAAAAGTCTTTTATAAATAAAAGATCTTGATATACAGTCACCAATGGGTAATTTTAACAAGAATGGTTTTGGTAATTTGGTTAAAATTATAAAGAAAACTAATTTTTATTTAAAACAAGTAATTTCTTTTAAATTTGCAAATTTTTAACTATAAATTAGTTAATTTTATTTGTTTAACTTATTAAATATACAATAATTAAATATACAATATATGACAATAACTTTTGGTCAATTCTTTGCGAATGTAACTCTTTCTCAACGCCTCTTTATTCCTTAATTGAATAAATCTGTAAAATCTCATAAATTGAAACTATTTATGTTTTCTACTTCTTAAGATTCAATAAATTCTACGTCTGAAACCTATTGTTATTTTTTTATTAGAAACTATCTTGGTTAGTGAATTCTCAGTTAAAATTAATTATAAATTGACAGTTAGTCATAAAAGTTATCAAATTCAACATTTGTTTATATTCTTGGAGTTTCAAAAAAATGTATGCCTAAACATTAGGACCTAATGATTAGGCATTTGTTTCATAAAAATTATATACAAATATCTTATAAGTGACCATTTTTTAGTTTTGTTAAAATTTGATATTTGTTTTGATGCTTTCAATATATTCTGGTTCATATATTTGGTTAAAACTATCGATTGTTAAAATTATTGATAGTTTTTTAACAGTATGTCTATGGGAAGATATTTTTGGTTTTGGGATTTAGTTAAAACTAATTAGTTAAAAATATCCATGCTTAAAATTATCCATTGGTGACTGTATATACTTGAAAACAAAATTCACTAAAATTAACTTTTTTATATGAATTAAAGAGTTTAATAAATATTTCAATTGAAATAAATTAAATGGGAATGAATTGTGAGATATTCAGAAAAAAATATGTTATTATTATTATTAACTTAACTTTTAATGTTTGTTCAAAATAATACTGAAAAGTCATCAGAATTTCCCGAAGATATATATTTATTGTTCCATCTTTTCAGTAGATGTTTGAAGGAAACCATAAATTGGTTTAAATCTGTTTAAAGCGTCTAAAAAATCAATTAAAGAGATTGAGATTCGGTTTAACCAAAAGAGTATATTTGAGTGAAAGTGAAAAACAACTGAAATTCATTCACTTTTATTCATTCATTTTATTTGAGTCATGCAATCAATTATTAACTAATAATTAATAGATATTAACAATCGATAAACACATTAACAAAAAACTATTACTACTTTTGAAGAATATAATAATAATATAATAATAATAATAAATTATATTAAGTTTCAAATTATTACAAAATGAGTGATCTATTAGTCATATCTTAAATAATTTAATCAAAATTGAAATCCTTTTGAATAGTGAAGGACTCAATTATAACAAAAAATTAATATAAAACATAACTCCAAACATTCAAAAGTGACTAATAATTCATTCAATTTTTCCATTTAATGATAAACAATATAATGAGTAATGTATTAATTTATACATCAGTCGGTTGGACCCGATCTTCATTCTTATAAGTATTAACAATTGGATTATTTGTAATGGCGTGCGAGACATTGAGCGATATGTTTGTGAGTTGCGAGTCCTCCCACGGAGTCGTCAACTTCTTAAGTCTCTGAAAGTATAAAAAAAATTTTAAGTTAAAATTAAGACAAGTTTTACATTATTTTTATAGAAAATTATATATTTATTGTAATAATAATACCTCTTTGAAAGTTCCAGAAGTAGTAATGATCTGCCAAATAGCCATCGTTGGTATACAGAGGACTGAAGAGGCGCCGATACACATACCTAAAACATTAGCCCAAACGGGATAAATATAATCTTCGTATTCAAGACGTTGAAAATTAGCAAGACCACATATCAGGACAAACTAAAACAAATAGTAGAATTAAGTAAAATATCAAGCATAAAATATTACCATGATGAAGAATGGAGTGATGAAACCCCAGCAAAATTTCCACCAAATTGAAACTTCAAATCCTAACATCGATTTAATATCTTTGGAAAAACGTTTGACACCTATTTTTTGAAAAGTTTTCAATTATTAATCAATTTATTTAAAAAGAGTTCAGACCATAAATCCAGGAAACGGCTATCGTTTCAAACAAAACAGCGAATAAAATAGAATATCCGGCGGCAAACTTGTCCAAAAGGGTAACAATATATATACCACCCTTTAATAAATGATTAATATTTATTGAATTGCAATGAAAACTATTGAAACCATACCTGAGTACAACTTAGAAGTCCTACAAAAAAGTAAAGCGTAAAGAGAATGCCTACAAATATTTCTCTGTTTCTCTTTATAATTGGATATTCATCGCTCAGAGCGGTTATAATCGCTTCACTTCCGCCGAACTTAAAAAACAATTGTATTTTAAACTTAATCATGATACTTTTATTAAAATTATATATTTGTAAAACGAAACATTCTGTCTTATTTCCTAAGTAAATTCAAGAACACCGCCCCTCTATTATGAAAATCCCTCTATAAATGAAACTGACTTCTTTGACCCGATTCACTCCCATAGACATCCCATTATAAAGAGTCTCAAATAAAAAAACTAAATTCAATTCAATCGACAATAACTAAATTCTTTCATTAAATACAATTCATCATAAGTTAAGTATTATTTATACAAATATAAAGCTTTCCTTAACTTTCATTTAACAAAATTTAACAACAATTTCAACAAAATTGTTATACAATACAAACTCTTTTTAAAATCATTAAATCATTTAATTTCTTCAACTTTTTATTTGTCATTAAAATCCAATTTTTTATCTCCAAAAGAAACAAAAAAAAAATTAACTAATTTTTGATATTCTCTTCAAATTTAAGTAATTATTAGCAAATATTTAAAAAAATTTAATAAATGTTTTGTTAGACTTACAGAGCTGTCGAGTCCGAGAGTGAGAAGCATTAAAAAGAAGATTATGGACCAAATGGGTCCGCCAGGCATTGTTGCTAGGGCTTCCGGATATATCATAAACACAAGTCCGGGTCCCTCTGCGGCCACGTCTTTCACTTCTACTTTCATACGATGAGCCATATATCCGAGTACTGCGAAAATTACAAAACCGGCCAAAAAACTGGTGGCGCAGTTAATTGTGCTTGTTATTATAGCATCCCTATATACATTATTATGGAATTGGTTATAACTTGCAAACGCCAAAAGTACTCCAAATCCCGGACCCAATGAGAAGAAGACTTGAGTGGCGGCATCCGTCCATACATTGGCGTCGTAAAGAGCATTAAAATTAGGGGTTAAATAATATTTAATGCCATCTAAAGAACCAGGTAACATTATGCCCCGGATTAAAAGAATGAAGAGCACTACATATGGGAACAATGCGGTGAACCAAACAACCTGTTAGTTTGATTCAAATATTTCTTTAAATTCTTATTAAAATTATTTTTTTTTAAATAAAATAAAACAAATTTTGGAGTTTCTGCTAAATTTCTAAAATTAAGTCATTAGTGCTGAAGAAAATCAGTGAAGCACTGATTGAGGATTTCCTTCCGGTCTCTTTTGGACTCTCAATGCTATCAAAGCAGTCAAAGTCTGAGTTTTTGATGAGTCCTTTACTTGGCTTTCAATTTATAAAAGATCTCTTTTCGGAAATAATTAAGAATTTATACTCTTTTATACTAAACACAAATTCTTATTAATTTTTTAGTAAATTAATGTAAAGAATGCAATTCAATGCAATTTTCATTCAAATATTCAATTATATTCAATATAATTACTCTTTAATTATTAAATTTTAAGCTGAATTTACAAAATTATGTAATACATGTGACATACCTTTCCTGTTATCACGATTTGTTGAATTGCATGGAATGAGAAAAAATTGTTATATAATTGTGAAATAAATTAAAAAATATTCTAAATATAAATGCATTAAACTTCGACCAAAAATTAAAATAATTCTCAATTTAAGAAATGAAAGTTAAAGAGCTTTTAGTGATTTCACTTGAAATGTGGTCATTTTTTTAAGAGGTAACGGACCGGACCTTTCTTTTGCATTAGTCTTTATATTATCGTAAATCATTTTTATTGTTATGTCTCACCAGAGGACACATTCCACTACTTTAAGAGGCATTAATAATACCTATTATTCAAAATGTTTTAAAATGATACTAAAGATTGAGAAAAATGTAAAACTTTATAACTTCATATGAAAACAAAATTTCTCTTTTATTAATATATCAAAAATTTGATTCATTATATCATAAAAAATAATTTTTAGCACAGATTCTAATAAAGTGATAATCATTTGAAAATTACTTTTTAAATGAATTTATTTGATTTAATTTACAAAAAAATGATAACTGAATTGATGAAAGGTTAGAATTCTCTTAAATTTCTTAATTGTTCATTTAATTATATCTTTAAAATAAATTTAATATTTGAAAAAGTGTCAAAAATTTTTAACGGTATTTTATTTATAAATTTTTCGAAAATAATACAGTAAATATCCCGAAAAGGAAACTCGTAGGGACGGAAAATGGGTTTCCTTTTGAGAGGTTTTTCATTTTGAGAATAAATGACTAAAAAACTTTAGATTTTATTAAAATTATTGTTAAATTTATAATTTTAGTGAAATTTTTTCCATTTCTGGCATATATTTTATATAGTCTTTGAACTTTGGGACCAGAAATCACTTTTCATTTTGAGAATTCAGAGGTTTTTTCTTTTGGGGATATTTTATATAAT
>JAQFZL010001600.1:0-10009 GCA_034695685.1 Galumna lanceata | reverse complement strand
CCTCTCTACTGAGCAGCGCTCGAATTATAGAAAGAATCGTTGTCTACGTAAAACCCCTCTGAGAGCAAAAAATAGTATTTCCAATGGTATTTTCACTGTCCAAACGGATCCCAAGACTTTAAAAATTCTGCTTTTCTGTCATAGCTGTCTGACTCCTGTTTCTTGTGATAAAATATCACATTTTAAAAACATTTAGCAACTGGTCTACACATTTCAAACCTGGAGAAGTATAAAAGTCACCAAATTTCAATTGTTGACCAATTTTCAGATAATCAAAATGTTTTCAATAAAGATTTGTGTCAATTTTTGTTCTCATTGAATAAACCATTTAATAAACTGTTGAACCCAAATGCTTATCATTTCTTCAAAAAGTATATCAATTACAAAATATTTGATCCAAGCACACTTTAGAGAACACATATCAACTCATTATATGTAAATATGATTCAAAACATCAGAAATTGTTTGGAAAATGAATAAATTTGGGTCCAAATCGATGAAACTTCAGATGTTAATCACCAGTACTTAAGCACCTTTCATACAATAATCGGATCAATAAATAATAATTCGAAAGAATGCAAAAAGTTTTTGGTGGATATGAGCTGAGTTTCAAAAACAGATAATGTTTCAGTCACTCAATGTTCCACAAATTCTTTGATTAAAATATGGTCCAATAGTATAAAATACGAGTTTTGGTGTTTTCGACTGATGCTGCCCCATATATGAAGAAAGCGGGAATTATTCTCAAAAAACTTGTTTTAAGTGATAAAAGAATGAGATCTGAAGAAGAAAATCTCGAAAAATATGTAATCATTTATTCAAAAATGAATGAAAATTAGTATAAAAATAAAAGACTATTCAAAGGACTATTTGTATGGTTTTTAAGGACTTCTATAGAGTCTATCAAAGATTTTAAGGGACAACCATGCATTACTCTATTAATAAGTTTCATTATTTGAAGCTTTTGATGCTTGAACGAGCATGTTTCAATTATTTAGAAATGATTTTAGAGGCACATCTATGTGAAATATAAATTTTAAAATCAATAGTGGAATACAAGTTATGAAATATAATAAAAACTAATATAAAATTTATTGATAATTGTTGTTAGAGTTGCATCTTTTTAAAAAATCTAAGGTATGGCTGCAGACAAACATTCTTTGAATTCATAGTGTCAAAGTTTAATAATGACTTTTCATGAATTTTAGTTGTATCAAATTTAGAGTTGAACTTTTTTACAAAAATTTCATTATTTGGACAATAATTTTGTTTGTCTAAATTCATATTTTTTTCATATATTCCTCGTTGTTGTGTAATGTTTTTGCATTTATATTCTTATTCAGTGAAAGAATGGCAACATTCAATCAAATCTGCCATCAATTGAATCTTTTTCAACTTTTTTGGATCATTTATATGATATTCTCACAAAATAAATGAATCGAAGAATTTGGTTTCATTTGTTTCCAAAAACTTATTGTTCAAAGAAATACTATTTTTGGTTTAATAACTCAATTATTTATATAACTAATTTTGCATATAATAAACCTCACGCATTATTTTGTTCGAGCCCAAATATTTTCCGAATAGTCTCATAACTTAAAGAACTGGTAGAACCTCCAGGATAATTTTTCATTCGGGGATAATATATAGTAGTAAAATGACAATTCACTTCCTATATCTATATTATATTACAAAAAATAATAATACAGTTGGACCCGGTAATAAGAAGATCATCGGTGCATTGAAAAGCACCTGCTTATACTCGGGTTAGGCTTATAAGCGGGTTAAAAAAATATGATTTATTAAACGGTAAAAAAATTTTATTAGAAAAAATCAGTAATTTTAGTTTGTTTTAGGACTGATTTGTTTTTATAAAATCTATTTTCTAATGAATTAAGAAGTTTAAAATTATTCTCAGAAGCATTAAAAATTATTGTCAATTAAAGTCACGATTTCATAATTCAATTCTAAATTAAAACGTTTTCTCTTATGTTTGGTACATTTTTGAACAAAAAATTGTTTACATTACTATTGTAGGACTTTTTTAAAAATTATATTTTTTGTTACAGTTTGTTATAAGTATCTGCTTATATCCGATGCACTATTTGTTATATCGGTGCACAACATTAGAGCTGCTTATATCCGAATTCTGCTTATTAACATACAGCTTATAAGTGGGTTCATTACATTAGGAATCCCATAGAAGCAGTCCGTGCATTGAAAAGCCACTGCTTATTACCGAATCTGCTAATTACCAGGTGACTTATTAACGGGTCTAACTGTATGAGTAAAGCAATTACATATACGAGATATTACTTCGTAAATGTAGTGAAAAATTAAATGAAATTATCTTTGGTTTATCCCATAGATTCAGACCAAGACTGTTAGGAGCATCTGGTAGCAAAATGAGCTTGGTCTCATTTTAAAGATATAATTGTGCAGAATTTATTGCTACAATTTATAATACGAATGACCATGGACATTTAAATTATAATAAATTGAAATGTTTTGATTTACAGCATTAAAAGAAAAAGCAATTGTATTGATTGGATAAAAATTGTAGTTCAAAACTAATGAAAAATGTGAATATCATTCAAATTGGACTACAATTTTTGTTAATTAAAAATTGAAAAATAAACAAAAGTTCGAAATATAATTAACAATAAACTTATACTAAAATCATCCAATTTTTTCAATTAAATAATATTACGCTGAAGACAAATGAATACTAAATTATAAACTTTACTCATTTCATATAAATACGAATCTAAGCATAATTGAATAATTAGTATAATTTTCTTATCTTCTAATGGTTCAAATCTGAATATTTCAATTTATCATTACTAAAATGTCCATGGTCTTGTATGGACTTTGACAAGTAAAATTTTAGAAATAAATTCTACACAATTAGATCTTCAAAATGAGACCTTGCTCATTTTTCTGCCAAATTCTAATAGTACTCCACAGATAACAGATATCAAATGATATTTAATGTTTAGTCTAAAGAGAATTATCTCAAACCTGATGTGTATAGAATGACAGCGGTGTCATTTTCATCAGGATCAATTCCAGTGAGTGTGTCGGGTGCAGCCTTTCCCTCATCAATCAATTGTTTGAATGGAATTAAATTGATTTCTGGTGCGAAACCATTTGTGGTCAGACTTTTGATTCCTTCGATATAAATAATTGTCTGCACTTTTGGTACTCTGGCTTTAATTTTAGACAATTTGGACAACAAGTCTTGAGTTGTAATAATATGAGTTACTTCTGTCTCATTGATTCCATGAATGATTCCTTCCTCTCCAAGTGATGCATAAAGTGTGGCAATAGTGGCACCGATTCGGACGATTGCCTGAGCGCTCAGAAACCACTCTATAATTTAAAAAATTATATATAAGACTTTGTCATCAAATTTAAGACAAACCTAATCTGGTTTCGGCAAAAATCAGTACATTATCCTTAGGTTTAACGCCATTCACAAGAAGTCCTTTCGCGATGTATCCTATCATTTGGTCGACTTCACCGATTGTCAGCCATTGGTAATCAGTTAATCGCCATTTCTTTAATACTTTTCCGTTGGGCTGTTTCTCTTCCTCTTCGGCTAAGATTTTTCTGTAGCCGAGAGCAGGTCTATCCTTACCATTCATGAGAAGAGATCGTTGTTGTGCTTCAGGTATTGTTTTACAATCAGAGACATAGTGTTTGACGAGAACACCATTTCGGACATAAGGCGAGTGCGGGTCGTCTACCTTTTCTCTTCGAGCTCTGACTCTATCAGCCCTTTCCATTGTTATCCATGGCTTTTGTATGAAGTAATAAAATGGAAAACTAATCACATCGTAAATAATGACAAGACATCGGATCAAAATCAATCCAAACGATGGCTTATTCTTTGCACTCATTATATCTTCAAAGAATTGGAAGTCTTTTCAGTTTAATTCTAACAAACAATTAATCACTTAATTAATAAGAAATGTTTATTCAAAGTAAATTATAAACAGGGAAATTAGAGACTCATCCTGTGATAAATAAGTGTTATGGACATTGACTCAAAGGCTAATTAAGTTTTAATGACTCAAAATAACTTCAATAGTTTTCATTTACTAAACATAAGATTAAACAAGAATTTCAATATAAACCAAAGATCAAACTTTAGAGTATAGACTAAACTTTCTTTTAATATCTTAATATCGAATGGCATATAAGGCACGTGTTCTCAATATCTAATAATTGTTATCAGATAACAAGTGATGGTCGATCAAAGACACCCAAATATAGCTAAACAAGATCATTACTATTTCTTAGTAAATTTAACGTGCGTTTCAACCATTAACAATGTTAATTATCAAATGTACCTAGTATATAAGTGTCATTTTAATTAAGTATAGAATCTGTCAAATGTTTGTTTTTCAAAGTTAATTAAATAAACCTTATATTTAATAATTCATTTTTTGAATGATTTAAAAAAGTCATAAGAAATGGTAACTTAAGTCAGAGAAAAGTCTACTCAATATATAATTAATTTTTTAAGAAATCCCTTTCGTTTTGCACTATTAAATCATAATTTTTTTTAATTAAGACATTTATTTATAAATCAGTTTTTAATAATAATAGTAATATTTTATACCGATAAACCTCTATTACGTCTTTCCTCTATTATGGAAACCCCTCTATAAAGTCAACTAAATTTTTAGTCCGAGTGGTTGACGTACTAGAGGTTTATATGTAGTTTAATTATTCTTCAAAATTGACTAGTTTAGTTCTTGATTTAAATTTTTAGTTTTTCAGTTTAAGGAAATACATGAATTTTAAATTAAAATTTTTGATTCTTTGATTTAAAGTTTTTTAACATGTTAATCTGATTTTAAATTGAGAATTAAAGTTATTAATGATAACTTATTGTCAATAAGTTATTGATGTAAAAATTATATATAGAAATGACTCACCTTTTAATCAAATTTAATGATGATTTAATGATGTTTTCTAATTTTTGAGACACTATTTAATTGACACAAAAATTTTAAAATTAAGAAAATACTTAAATATAAAACATTTAAAACATCTGAAGATCAGAAATGAAGTGACTTTTAGTTAAAGAAATTGTTAATGAAGTGTGAGTTTTGTATAACACAAATGAAAGGCCAGAAGTTTATTATAACAGAAGAGAATGTGATATTTATTTCATATGTATTTTGGCCTTTGGAGTGGAATACAACTCACGCCACCCGAAACATATCCCTAGACTTGATTAGAAGACTGATTTTCAGACAAATGATACCAACCTTTTAGTGAACAAATGAATGTTATATCATATGAGATATCAGTTTTAGAGTACACACAAAGTCAGTAATGATATGAAAATATCACTCAATGATATGATTACGGTTTGAGTAAATAATTGTCTCCTTTCATACAAATGCTTTTCAGTTCATAAATACTGGCATTTATTCATTTAGATTCACATTGATGATTATCAGTGAAAGTAGCTAAATGTAGCTATCACATTTTGCTTTCACAATTCACTTATGATTACTTTACATCACAAATCTTTTCAACGATAAAAATATTCTTTTATTAATAGTTTTAATAATTGATAAATAATTTATTATTAAAGGTCATGTGTTTGAATTTTTTGCCTAGTTAATTTATCATTAAAAAAATTATTTATTTAAAATTATTAATCAATTTGAGACGTCATAATAGGAACGATAGCTAATGATTGAAAAATTCAATTGTAAGTACAAAGGTATTTGAGTTACACTCATAACAAGTAGACGTCTGTTTAGTTTTGAAGGTTAAGGAATTTTAAAGTTATGAAAGTAACGAATGTATTCAAGCAATTGAAGGACAATCAAATTATAGGAACTAATCATTATTTCTTAATATATAATTCGGTTTTAAAACTGTAATACTTTAGAGATTTAAAAGAAGTGCCACAACTCTAGAGGTGCCAAAAGTCTTAGATTTGAGGAAAATGTTGTCAAGTGATCATCAAGTGATTATCAAGGTAGAATAGATTAGGAAACTATGAAAACCTTATTTTAAATCACAGAAAATGAAGAATAAGATACAGAATGAAATCTAAGGGAAATAAAGAATACATGTCTTTAGGCTAAACTACTTAAACAATAATTAATTTGATTTTCATAAGTGTTTTGCAAAAATTATTTATTTTTCAATTTATTTGATGACTGACTCAAATTGCGTGTCAACTCCATTAGGATTAAACAACTTTATTAACACACATTTAAGAGAAATCCAAAAATTTAGTGAAACATCACTTTTAATATGAAAATCGATTTTAAACTGAAATTAAGAAACAATTGGTTTATATAGAAATGAATATTGACTTATAGTTTGATTCATATTTAAACATTTGTTAAATGAGTAAACATTATTTAAGGTCTCAGCTATTAATTAGTTTTAATTCAAAGAGTTAATTATAGGACTGAATTTATTTAAACAAAAATATACTAAATATTTTATTTTTAAATAAATTTGATTAAATGTTATAATATATTATTATATTATAAATTATGATATAATAAATTATTGAAATCTCTTACAAAATCTAAACAAGTAATTATTTGAATATTTCTAGTAATTTCCCTTTTTTTAACCTTGCTCAATTTTTCAATTTTGAAAAGATTTCTGAGTTATCGTTGAGACTTTTTATAACTATCAGGTCTTTTGTCCATAACTAAAGAAATAAAGCAAGTAATTTATTAATGATCTTGCTATTTTAAATGAACAAACATTAATTAAATTATCATAACATCTGACATCACTCATTTTATGCAAGGTACAGTGAAACCTCCCAAATATGAACATGGTTGGTTTGAGGTATCTTGTTCATATTTGAGAGGTGTTCATATTTGAGAATTACCTCCCAAATATGAACATATAATGATATACACATAATGTTCATGTTTGAGAGGTTTTGATATAGATTTACAATTTAGTAATTTAAAGCTAAAAGTATTTTATTCATCTTTTAATTGATTAAAACTTTTTAAAGTTATTAAAAATATATTCATTGACTTTTTTTTTGTAATTTCAAATTATTTAACGAATTTTCAACTTTTTTAATTTAATTAAAATTTCAAGAATTTCTGAGACAATAAATGTTTCGATATTTTCAATCATTTTGAGAGTAGAATTAAAAAAATGAATTTTGGAATTTGATTCCAGGGATGGCCAAGGGGGGATAGGGCTATACCCCCTGTGATTTGGTCGAGGTACCTCATCCTCCCCCCCGAGAGCAGCGGCAAAAATAAATGGGAAAAATTGGTCAGATAAACAGTAAGTTGGAAGAAAAATAGGTGAAAATTTAATAAAAGACTACACATATACTGTAACCCATTAAGATTTATTTTGATCCAAAACTTATATCATTTTAATCCTAAATGAAAGATAGGGATTCATATATTTGAGAGATTAAAACAAGTTTTTTGTACAAGCAATTGTCCAAAACCACGTTTTCAGCCAACGGTTTGACTCCCACTGTACTAACCCATTGAAATGTATATAATGTGAGTTGGGATATATGAACATGTTCATATTTAGGAGGTTTTTTATATTTGGGTTCACTGTATATTAAAAAGTATTTATTATAAAATTCATTCATAAATTATTTTAATCTTTTTTATTCATCCAGAAAAAAAATATAACAAACTAAGAAAGAACATTATATTTTCATTTATAAATAAAATTAACTGTAGTTCAATAATTTATTTGAAGTGAAATATTTAAATTTTCTCAAATGTTTATCAAATGGTGATTTTGTTCTCATTCGTATTTTTAATTTTAGATTGTTTTAAATGAATGAATTCTTGTTTTAACATAACTCTAAGTGACCAAGTAAAAAATCTTATGATTTCATAAGAATTTATAAATTCATAAAGTTTTATTCATTAATTTATTTATTTAAACTTGATAAGTGAAAATTCTAGTGGACAATATACCTGGTGAATTTTGTGGACAATTTGCTCGTTTGGAAAATTGATTGAAAGATTATTTCAGATACAGTAATGGATTTTATATGAATGAATGCGTTTCGTATATAAAGACTGTTTGAAAAGAGAAAATTTTTTAGAGACAATTAGTTTCGATGTTTTGAGGAAAGAATTCATCGCAAGAAATAGCAGTGAATTCGGATAACAAACAAAAAAGACTATCGACTAAAACGACACAAAACTCTTGAGATTGAGTTCAAAACTAATAGACATTTCATTTGAGGCGTCAAATATTAAGCGATTTATTACAGAAAAACTTGTCTTTTATTTGATTTCTTTGACAAATGAGTTACTTTTCCGCTAATATATATCACTAAACAATGATTTGTCCATGATCATTTCAAATTGTCAACCAATTTCTAATTAGCTTGCTCATATTTAAACAAAATATAAATTATATAATTTATTCAATTTTCTTAAACAATGAGCTTTTAAATATTAAAAATAAATTCTTGAAAAATTAACTTATCATGTTAGATCTAATGACCTTGTTAGATTAAACAATGATCAAGGACAATTTCATAATTTAATTTTGTTTATATGAATGTAATAACTGTGACTTATATCAAAAGTTTGATAATTTGTTTGACGCAAAACCCAAAACTTAATGAAATAAATTGGTATTCAATCAAATGTTATGACGAGTGCCAACGGAAGGGGTGATTTAGGTCATACCCCCGCTGGCAATGCTTTTAATAACTCATATATGAGTTCTGGAATTAGTTATAATTTTTTTTCGGTCGAATCACTCATTTCTGGCGATCCATCAGAATCTCAGATGCATTGCAATTGAAAAAAGACATCGAATACCAAAAGCAATGAAAAGAATGTCTTCCCAGTGCTCTAACCCCTGTTCTCTCCTATCTCTCCTCTTCGGTATAACTGTCGGTACTCTCAATGTTTGAGTACAGAATCTGATTGATTGTGGTTTCGGTGTTCAGTTCAGTGAAACTTTCAATACGAATAAGAAAGGATAGGAAAAAATGATGAAATCAAATATCAAATACAAAATACTCGTAAAGAATAAAACAAATATTTTCTATGACTACGAAAGCAGTGCTCATGACTTACACTCAAATAAATCATACAATTTATAGATAAGAAGTAAAGAAAATCAATAGAAAAATTTCCAAACGAATCAATCAAAATTATGTTGATTTAGTAAGGCAACTACCAAGAGTATCACAATACTACCAATATTTTTATTGAATTTAATCCTTAAGTGTTTCATATCTACAGGGAAGATATCCCAGGGAATAACAACCAAGAAATTTATTCAAACAAATTGTATTCATTTTCCAAATGAAATCATTTATTTTAATTTTTTATCTTTATTTTGAATTTAATCTTGTAAAAAATATTCTCTGTTTAAATAATTGAAACTTTAGATAAGCTCAAGGCTTTTAGAATAGCTTTTAGAGTTATTTTTTAAGTTTTGTTTTTGTGCTTGGTATGTTCAGTTAATTTTATATATCTGTTATATCACCCTATTTTCGTGTGTAATAAAATACCAGACAATCATTTATAACATTCTTCTTAACAAAAGATAATTCAAATTTAAAGTAAAGAGTTTAGAATTTCCAAGAAGTAAAGATAGAGTGACCACACTTTTCCCTGAATATCATATTACTATATCTTACTTTAGTTTATCTAAATTTTCATTAAAAATATATATAATAAGTCCTACTTTTTTATAAAATTATCAAAAACTTTAAAATTTAAAGTTTAAATATTTAATTGAAATTTTAATTAAAGTTAAATTAGTTATTATATCTTTAAAGTATTAATTGAATTATAAACTAATTTTTGGTTTATAACTCTTATTGTGTTTCAATGCATAATTAATGCCAACCGATTCTTATCCTTTCCCTGACATTTTCCTACAAGAAATTGTTGTAAATATCACATAAAAGTCGTTTTAAAAGTTGAATTTAGGTAAGCATTTATTTTTAGACAGAAATATGATATACATCTATATTCATATAAATAATATA
>JAQFZL010001599.1:0-10012 GCA_034695685.1 Galumna lanceata | reverse complement strand
AATTACATTTAATTTAATCTGTATTTTGTTTAGATCTGTAGAAAAATTGCAAAATCTTTTTAAAAACTAATATTTTTAAAATATTTTAATTGAAATTATACAACAATTTTTTTATTCAAATAAGCTCTAATCAATGAAAATTGCATTTATAGGCTTTAGAATAATTTTTTAAATGACCCTAAGTATGTGTCAGGTCAATAAATTGTTTCTTAGGACCAGCCGAAGAACAATTACAAACAAGCCGAATATCATTATTTAATTATGAATTCTTATTCAATAATATAACCCTGATTCGTTTTCGATATATTCTTAATTATTCAATTCAGTTTAACCTCTCAATAGTGAACCCTCTGAATTGTGAAAACCTCTTATAAATGAATGACCAGTAAGGTCCCGAGTCCCATTCTCATTAAAACAATGTTAACTTAACCTCTCATCAGTGATAAACTCCCCGTTTCTAAAGTGAATGCATTTATTGCACCCCATATATAACATACAAAACCTCTCAATAGTGAAATATCGAATGAAAAAAGTGTCAAATCTATACAAAATTTGTTCAATCATTTGATATAAAAGTATAAATAACTTTTCAAACATTTGATTAAGAATTTTATTTGTTTTAATGACAACAATTAAGAAATGGATTAAAACAAATTAGGAAAGTAGTTCTTAAAGAGTCTCTCGAAGTGAATATGAATTTGAATAAAGTGGTCGATAAAGAACACCAGTTTTGAAATGTATACATTTTTTATCAAAACCTCTCAATAATGAAAACCTTTAGATAGTGAACGAATTTTCTGGTCCCCCGGCGTTCACTATTCGGAGGTTTAACTGAACTTTGAAAACTGTTTCAAAGACAACTAATGTTTTATAAATATTTTCATTTTATGATAAACTTCTGATAAAATTTATAAAGGTTATTCTGAATCATTTTAAAACTCACTTTTTAATGATAAGTTGTCATCATGCAAGTTTTAGAAAGTTTTCATACGTTTTCATATATAGTAATCATGGAAAGTGAACATTACCTGAATAAAGGAAAAGAGCGTCTGATTTTATGTTAAATTTTTTCCATATATCAGTTGCGTCGCCATATTTAGTGAGGTTATTTCTTAAAGGTGGGACCTCTGGAACTTCGGGCAAATTATGTAACTGCCAGACATCTTTACCCCTAAACAACAATACTGTTTGATTATCTGGAGCTAAGAAGGAGTGCTCTATATATGGGTCAGTGCACAGATCATATACTTTTGGCGGATAATTATTTATATTACAACCCAGAAGTTCTTTCATATCATAGGCATCAACACACTGTATTAGAACAGATAATTAATAAGTTTATACAAGTATCATGATCAATTACATAATCTGGTGGTTCATATCCAAGACCAGTCACATTCATTGGTCGGCGACAGAATGATCTATCTCCTATGAAGTAATAGGTTCCATCACGACCTTTAAGTCAAACAAATAAGTTAATAAAAAATGATTAAACTTATTGGAAAATACCCTTAAATACAGCGCTGAGATCTGCCGGTATTTTTTTCTCTTCATTTTCTATTTTTATCATTAAATCGGTAAAAATGAAATCCATTCCATCTTTAAGGAAATAATAAACCTAGATACATTTATAATGAAATTGACAAAATTAAAATTATTTGAACATCAATCTTTCGATTTCATTTTTATATGATTTTCTTGATATTGAAATTGTTTTGGTAAAGAAAGAAAAATAATTCCGTTAATCTTTTTTTGAATAATGTAACAAAAACAGTATTCGAAAATTAACAAATATCTAAAGTAAAGTCTGTTTTATCATAATAAAAAAAGTACTATTTTCCCCACTTTTTGTATTCATTATTCAAAATTTCATACCTCTTTACCTCTTGGACGGGCAAAACGTCTCTTGTTGTCAACCATTTCATCCAAATCAATAACAATACCATATTTATTCAAATCTTTGTTTGAGGGATAAATTTTATCCCTGTCTATTGGATACTCAATTTCCTTATCAATTGAAACCTCTGTTTGGGTAACCACTTCTTCATCTTTGTCTGAAAATCACAGTTTGAATATTAAACTTTTGAACTTTGATAGTTCAAATACCCTAAAAATCATAAAGAATTAAAAAGTTAATAAAATCAGTGAAGAATTTACTTTTATGGTAATGTAACTTGGTATATCATTTGTATCAGCCTATTAAAAAAGAACATTAGTATATTCATATCATAATTAAACAAGATAAAATTGTGTCATCAAAAATCAGTAGAATCATATTAAAATGGTTTTAAAGAAGAATTTGGTAAAATTAGGACCAAATTTATTTTATTTGTTTGACCGCTGGCATATAATTATCAAAATATGTGAGTTCACTATCAATACTCTCGTTTAGTTTAACTCTTATGTGGAACAGTCGCCAATGATTATCCAAAGTTTATCACAATTTTTAATGAAGCATGCTACTAAATCCCATTATTTCACTCACATCTTGGATAATACTCTTCCTGTAATGGCGGCGTATATTTTCATAGACTGATATGGAAAAGTCGAAGGTTAAACCAAAGAAGCCTTTGGAATTAACCATGGTCATTTTAATAAAAAAGAGAGTCACTAAAATGAAACTAACTTTCATATTTTAAACAAAATGTTTTTTTATATTAAACAAAACTTCCATATTTATAACTTTATAGTTGAAATTCGATACGAAAATATGAATTAATACGATAATGTATATATGAATAGACATAACATGACTTACATTATATGATTCAATATAATCTGACATGGCAAATATGGAGGTTTCTAGAAATACGTCCCCGACAATAGAAAAAATCGGCAAATTATCCTCTAGAATGAGTCTTCAAACATTATAAATGGGAGTGGTTTTCCAATATATTCACTCTTAAACAAAATTATAATTTAAAATTCAACTCAGAATCCTAAGTTCTAAGTTATAACTAAATTTAAAGCAGTTATTATTTATAATAAAACTTTAATGATTGGCCATAAAGATTATAGAATTATGAGGTATCCAATAATACATCAAAACGACATTACAATTAATTTTATTTAGTTTCAGAGAAATTTTACTTTTTTGAATAATTTAAAAAACGCTCAATATAACAAAAACATCTTTCTAGATATTTTCAGTTAAATAAACGTTATCCAAACTTTTGCCTCTCAATTCTGATTAAATACATTTCAAGACTTATGTGCTGGTTTTCCACTAATTTTAAAACTAAATTTGAAAAAGAATGACTTATCTTGCATTTTAAAAGGATTTCTCAAAATATGCTCTTCAAATTTAAGCCATCTCTAAATCAAAGTTTAATTATACGAATAATTGTTCGCATTGGTATTGCAACAGGGAAGGCCAAGGTCCGCCTTCGGCGAGGAGTGTACCTATTTTCTTACGGACAGGAGAGGGTATTCTGGCTATACCCCCCTGAGCCGCGTGACAGAGGGATATAGCCTTAAAATTGGAATAATACTATTGCAATAATAATTTAGAAATTTTTTCAATTACAATCATTTATCAGTTGAGTAAAGTATGACTTGAGTTAATTAATGAGTTTTATCAAAATGTTTTACAGAAAAGTTACCAAAAATTAGCTCAATTAGATTTTCAACGAAATAACCAAACTAACGATAAAATTACAAAAATCACAGTAATGTTACCATAAATTTCAAAATTATTAAATTTATTTCATCCTTATTTATTTGTTAAATTGGTGCACAACATGAGTTCATCCAAATTTTGATAATGAAAATTGACCTAAAAGTGGGTTCATTAAATTGAAAATTTAAAAAATAACAGTCAATGCTATGAAAATTTACGGTTTGCTATATAATCTACTTAAAACGATGATGATTTATCACCATGTTTTATTGTTTTTTTATAATTAGTTTGAAAATTTTATATTTAAGACTTTTATCAATAGAATAACTCTCAAAAATATCGATTTGTTTGTCTTTTTCCCAAAAAAAGATTTATTCCATAACTAAAAAAATGCCTAGATTCCCATTATTGAGATAAATATTATTATCGAAAAAAAAATTACCAACAAAACACTGAATTCCCTGAATAACTACAACCCAGGTTAATACTACAGATTCATAACTTTTTTTTTATTCCCTGTTTAGCAAAAATGAAAAGCAAATTCCTCTTGATGCAAAATTCTCTTGTTTTCAGCATTTAATCACAGTTTTATATGAAAAAATTAGTTGTGCTTCAATTTTGATTCAAATTATTCAATTGAGGATTTAAAACTACATTAATCCTAAAGTGTATAAACTCATTTACAATTTGCTCTTATTTTGATTTGAATTAACTGAAAAAAGCAAAAAATAACTTCAAATGAAGTTGAGTGTGTTTTCAAGCGTTTTTATTTCAAATGTTCTGGAAAAATGAAGGTTTTGAAATATAAATTAAATTTGAAGAAATTACTTTCCTATCTTAATTAACTAAAGTTTTGAGAAAAGAAGGATCAGTAATGTTCAGGAAAGTTTGACCCTTGCTTTTAACTTAAAATTATGATTGAATTAAATTACGAATTCAATCATGATCAGTTTCAGTTGTTTTCACTATTTTCAGGTTTTTCATCTTCTTTATCATTACTTATATTATTGAATGTTTTTGATGTATTGGTATTGGGTGTAGAAGTTTCAGTATCATATGGGCTATCATTCGAGTCATCATCATCATCATCGTCTTCTTCATCATCATCTTCATCATCATTATCATCATCTACAACAATCTGGTTTGATAAGTCATCTAAAGACATTATTCTGTTTGTTGTTCTTATTGTTTGTTCAGTTAATATTGTTTCAGTAGTTTTATCATCATTTTCACTATCGTCTTGCCTTTCATAATCTTTATGTTTATTGATATTTTCAAATGTTTTGGATATACTGGTATTGGGTGTAGTAGTTTTAGCATAGAATATATCTTCTTCATCATCTTCATCATCATCATCTTCATCTTCGTCATCATCATCTTCATCATAAAAAGGATCATCTTTATCATAAATGGCTTCATCATCATTATGGTCTAATATGTCATATGAGGACATTATTCTGTTGGTTGTTCTCATTGTTTGTTCAGTTATCACTTTTTGAGAGATTGTGAATATGGGTGTAATTTGCTCATGAGTTTTACCAGTAGTACTTTCATCAGGTAACTCATCATCTTCCTGTTTTTGATTATTAATACTATTACTTATATCAATAGAATAGCTCTCAAACTGATGACATTTGAATAAATCATTTGCATCTCTCCATAATTTACACTTAAAACAATTAATTGATTATTAAATTGAGTAAATTTTAAGTTAAAGGAAGGGATGTTAAAAATTTTCGATCTCCGAGAAGGGAAAATACCCTTAATTTTGTTTAAATTTTAAAATACCCTTCGCTTAACATCCATGGTTAATGTTAACTCACACATTTGGAAACGTCATCAGAACAGTTCCAATTTCGTTGGCAATATTTATTACCTCTAAACAGGTATACCATATTGTCTACCATTTTAAAGGCTGCCGTTATATTTGAAGGCCATTTCTCTTTATATATACTATATGTACTTCTGCTAACATTAGAAAGTTTTATACCCTCAGTGTGATAGTAATGTACCTTAAAATAAATAGAAACATAAAAAGTAATTTTCTTCAATTATTTAATTATTGAATACTTTGTTTCCCTCAAAACCCAAAACCAATGGATTATTGATGTCTCCGTTATCTGAAAAATTCAAAAATTTTATTTATTATGAAATTGACGTCAAATGAGTTAAATTATTATGTTATTTTATTATTTTATTCCAAAATATCATTTTCTCACTTATAAACTTGTATATCTCTTTATTTCTGATCTCGGGAGTAAAGGGATTTTAGTCTCGATTCTTGAGGAGGAAAAATTTTTAAAAGTATAAAATGAAAAAAATTACATAACAGTACTGTTTTTCTATGTTTTTGATGAAAAATATATTATTTTTACGGAAAAAAATAGTTTAAATATAATGATATCCAAGGATGAAGTATTTCAGATAACTTTAATGTTTTTTTTGGTCCATAGGGTCACCTTAGATTAAGTCTCTTGGATAAAAATTGTGGTATCTCAATGCAATAATAAAATGATTTACTTTAATTTTCGGGGTGAGGGGTATATTCGGGAAATTTTAATATCAAATTTGTGTGAATTAGAGCAAAAATTTTAACTTTCAGTTAACATTTTTGTTAATATATATCTGTTTAGACAGAATTGAGAGATAAGTTGAAAATCATTCATACGCATCATTGCTCCAAAACTTTTTGGATGAGAGGGTTGATCCAACCTAGCCTTATACCTGAGCCAAGGCTTTCTGTTGGGATACCAACTTGACCAGTAACCGCCATACATAGCAAAAAACCAACCTCTTCGCAATTTACCTAATAGAATGACCTAGTTTTACAAATGTTTCAAGTCAATTATTTACCTTCTTGAATAATGACAACAGCGTCGGGGCTCTCAGTAAATCCTTCCCATTTTTCTACTGTTTCTCCCCATTCGACGACTCGGGGAGAGTCAGGAAAATCAACTAAAAGCCAGAATTTGTTTTTTCTCCAGACATAAATCATGTCTTCCCTTTGCCAGCCTCTGTCCGCGTCGTCTATGTTGAGGTCAGAGCACAGGTCTTTCATTGCCTTAAAATCGTTGGATTTTTTGTTTTCATCCGACGGTATTTTTTTCTTTTTTATTTCTCCAAAACAACCGAACAGTTCTCTGGAGTCCCGCCATTCCGGACACTAAACAAATTAAATTTAAATAAAATTCTGAACTCAATTCATCCTAACTTTGGGATCAGTCATACGTAGGGAGGATTTCCATTATAATATAATTCCCGAACACAATAGTGTCTATTTTTGAATAAATATATTATTTGATCGGGAAGAGTAAAAGCAGGCGTCACTCCAAACGGTAGTTTTTCTTTACTGTTATAATGTTTAACTGAACGCTTTTTCAGAGTGAAAGTGTCTCCAAAAGTAGAATAATAAAAAACCTATTTAATAGTATTAACCATGCTCCAAATAAAAATTTTACCCACTTCGTCATCTCTTAGTGCTATCATAACAGGATCGGTAACGTTTCCATTATGGAAAGCTGCTAACATACCATCAGAAGAAGGGTCAATCCACACCTCAGTTTCCAAGGTGGTATGCTTTTTAATATCCCAGACCATAAAATTTGTGTGGGTAACTATTTATAAAATTTTTATTTCATGTATTATTTATAATAATATAATTCTAGTCCTAGGATGATTATAATCCGGAATGTTAAAAAATTTCAATCTTGGGGGGGGTATTTAGCTAATTTTTCAGTTTTTAAGAGTTATTTAAAATACCGCCTTCTCCTATATAAGATTTCCCTTCATAAATAAGAATCTTCAAGATAAAATGATCACCACGTTATTATTAAATGATTATAATCTATTCTTTGTTAAAGAGATGAAATTTTTAATATTTTTCAAACATAAATAACGGCTATACTTTGCAAGGCTTTCCAAATAGTTTTCTATAAGTCTTTTTAATTGTTGAAGAAATCCCTTGCAAAAAAACAAATATAACATGCCTTTAATATGAGACGAAAGGATGATCCTCTAGCTTTCATTAACAAATAGATATATTGTCTCAATATAAACCTTGAACTTTTTAAACAGAAAGCAGAGGTGGTTTGTTTGTTTGATGGGTGCTAAACGAAATCATACATTACATCTAACTAGAAACCTGAATCGAACCAATAAACACAAGTCCGGTCCATTACAAAAATTTCACAACAAAGTACTGGTCGGTTTCGGTCTGACAAGAAAATTTTATAGGTTCTGTCTGTCCATTTAGATCTCTACAACTCACTCTTTAAAAATGGTTGTAAAAATTGATTGAGCATCAATTCAGTTAAAAATTAATTGAGATAAAGCAAAATAGTCGTAAAACTGAATAAAAAAACAATTTAAATATACAGGGAAGCTGAGAGGTATATCCCAAAAACTCCCTAATTGTGCTTGAATTGGTAACCCATTTACAAAAAGTAAACCCTGGACATAAATTCATTTTTTAATCATGTATATATATATTGATAATATATATATTAGAAATTTCTAATTAAGAAATTGAATCATCTAATACAGGGTTTTCCAGTTGAAATTCACGTTTGATCAAACGATTCTCCTTTTTTTTGTCAGATTGCGTTCTTTTCTCTCATAAACAAATTCCTTTTTATTGTAAACATAGACTTATTAATAATGGGTGTTTGCAAAGCGTACAGAAGAATTACATTGGTAAGAAGGGAACCAAAATTATAAAAGAGGGAATTTCATCTGAAAAAGACTGCAAAACTACACATCTTGCTAATTTCTCGACTACTTCAGGGTAAAAAAGACATAAATGAAACTGATTAAGAAAATTGTCAATTAATTGACCTTTGTCTGTTATTAATTCATTAAACTCATAGACATATCCTCGATTCCTTCCCTCTTTGCACGTCATAACTGCTGAAGATTTTCGATTGAAATCTTGCAGCAAATCTGTAGCTTTTCCATACTTGGTCAATTCGCCGTAACCATTATTCTTCACTCCTAAATTTGAATTAATTATCAAGAATGAATATAATATTCAGTATATGGTGAGTAATAAGAATTAACATAAAATAAAAATTAAATGTTGAAAGATAACCCTTTAGAATGTAATAGTTGTCATCTTTAAAGAGATACACTTGAGTGCCATCGATGTTAGAATCGGCCGAATCTATAGAAGGATCTCTACATAACTCTTTGAATTCCTTCTGTTCGTAAACAATATTCTCTTCACGTATTTCTGCAGGTTCATTTGTGAAAGCATCGGGTCTTTCGGTGAACATTTTATCATCTTGATACTTATTCTTTTCGAGTGGCAATTCTTTAATGAATGACTCAGAAATAGGATTTCCTCCTTTGAAGTTCCATATGAAGGACTTATGTTTATGAAATTGAACTAAAAGTGGATTTTTATTTGGCTCTAATTATAATTATTTGATAAAATGAAAAAATTTATTAAGGATTAGTTCATTTATAAAACATTATCATTTACCACGATTTCTATATCTGAAAGTGTACGAAAAGCTTATTTAAATTGCAAGATGAAAAGTCCCAAAAAAATAAGCCTTCCTCAACTTTTCCTGTAATCTATTTTTGAGTTATTCATAAATATATGTTCATAAATTAATCAGGGTAATTCTGAAAAACTATGAAAAATATTGAAATTCCGATGAGGAGTCATATAAAAATTTGACGTAATTGTAATCAGGCAATTCAAGCTTATTAACATACATTTTTTCATACATTTTCGAAATACGTTGATCATGAACATCAAAATCAGAAAATTCATGCGTTTCTTCATATTATCTTCAATAAACTTGCTTACTTATAAAAACTTTCAACTTTAAAATGACTATCTTTTCTTTATTACTAATTCTTGATTTAATAAAAAATAACCCTGATTAATTTTTGAACATTTATTTATAAATAATTCAAAAATCAATTTCAATGACTAACGTCAACAAAGGAATTACCCTAAAATAAATGAACAGATGGAGAAATATCATTTAATTTGAAAATCTTTCTCCACGAATGAAATCGATATTTATAATTAAATTTAGCACGTTCTTTTCAAAGTTTGACGCATAAAGAAAGAGAGTTTTTGAATATAAATAAAAGAACCTTGATTAATTTTTATATACATGTATTCATGAAAACTTTGGAAATGCTATTTCACTGACTTACGTTTTAATCATTTTCGATAAAATTCTGATAAACTAAATGATGGTTACAGTCTTTTATCAGTTGAGTGAAGTATGACTTGAGTTAACTAATGAGTTTTGCTAATCAATTCTTAGAAACTTAGCATCAAAGACATGACTAAAATTTAATTTTTAATTACTTCAGTTTATTATTACTTGTGTTAACTAATGAATTGAGTTTAGAAATTCATTGGCTTAAATCAAA
>JAQFZL010001598.1:0-10013 GCA_034695685.1 Galumna lanceata | reverse complement strand
TGAATCTTTATCTAATTTTGGTTTGAATAATTTTGAATCACCAATATAAATGATTAAATATATCCGATCTTCATCATTCAGCAATTTATCATATTAATTTGCTCTCTTGAATACTGTGCTGTAACTTTATTGTTTCCTAATCCAGTTTTTACGTAAAAAATAATCTGGATATATTTCCCTAGTTTTCGAGTATTTGAACGTCTCCATTGATATCCGTCTTTGATTGCAACTAAAGTTATTTTCTTCTTCGGTTTATATAGAAGTCCATTTGGTTTTTTAGGGGGAAAATCCATTATATAATGAACATTATTAAAATATTTATCGATTCCATTTGTGGGAAAAATCCCTTTGTTAACATCATAATTTACATCTTATTATAAAATTTTGTGAGATCAAAAATACTGAATGAACATCAATATTTGAAGAAATTTTTGATATTTTTAAATTTTGTATTATAAGTTATAATTTCAATGAATTTTATCAATTACCTTTATCAATTTCTACCATTACTTCATCATTTTTAGGTTTATCGTTCAAATTTTCATTTCCATCAATATACTCATCAATTGAACTTTCAGAAGAAGAAGATGAGTTCAATTCAGAAAAAAAATTGTGAAATTTGCAACAAAAGAAATGATAAACAACATTTTTAATTATTATTCCAATTAATGAAGTTAATTCAATAAATTAAAATATCAGATATAATTAATAAATCTTATTATATTTATTCCCAGATTTTCACTTCTTCTATCATATATGTTGAGGCTCTTTAATGTGAATAAAACTCATATTGTTTCACAAAATTATAAATTGAATTTGAAAATTGATTTATTAAATTTGAGCAATCATTCGATAAAATACACAGATAATTTCAATATTCCAACTTATGACAGAAAATCAAATTTTTATTCCAATATATTATCAATAAAAATTTATAATTCAATTTCATCTAGGTCATTATCAGGAATTCTTCTCAAAACAACTCTTTTTTTGACAAATATAATCATAACAATTATTGAAGCAGTTAGAATCATTGTTAGTATCATTATAAAAGCATAAAACGTAATTGGTGAGTTATCCCTCCAACTTTTGAAAAATCTTCATCAATTTTTTTTCATCTTCAGTCATCTTTTTGATACCTTTTTCTATATCTGTGTCGATACTTTGTAGTTTGTCATAAAATTTATTCAAATTTTGGAATAAAATGTTTCCAATAATTTCATTATAGACCGGCAAAAAATGATTTAAATGCCGTAATTGCTGAGTAGCTGTTCGTACTATTTTCTCTTCATCAATCGAAACTTTAAGATTTTCAGGAATGAATAAAACACTATTTGGACAAGGCATTTCTTGACCATCGATAGAAATGCGACTCAAAAAACAATAAATATGAAATCCATTTGGAGATGTTTTTATCTGGAGGAAAGACCTTGCATTAATTTGTGTTTTCGCGAAACATTTATCTTGTTTCCATTGTGAAAAATCTAAAGGAATATAAAAGAGAAATGAGACAGAGATTAACCTAATATTATAAAATTAGAATAATTAAAATAATTCTTGAGATTTAAAAATCAATAAGAAAATACCTGGTTCAGCTGAAAAATTTTTTGAAAGGCATGAAATTTTTTTTGTTCCAAAACTTTATTATCGTCTCCCATAGTTTCGTAGATCGGAACGACACATGTCTTTGTTTTTCTTAAATAACAATTCACTCGAATTAGAATAATTTGAATAAAAAAAAGTTATCTGAATAAAAAAAAATCCATTCACAGAAAATTCATCATTTAACAAATTGAAATAAAAATAGTTCAAACTTACGAGAACATGAAGTACTTCGGTCCTATGTAACGCAAAGGACAATATTCTTTTTTCGTCTCATTCAAAATTCTGAATGAATGTGTTTCAAGGATCACATAATCAAATGAAACATCATGGCTCAAAATTTTGAAAAAAATTTCTTTCGATTTCATGTTGATTGTACATGTTTTAGGATATATTGTAGAGAAAGAATGAATTTCAACTAAGGTGGTATCAAAGGGGTGTTAAGGGAAATTTAAAAAATTGAGAATTGAAAAAGTTATTTAAAAATTCAATGGAATTACCCAATCTATCCCAAATTTACCCCAATTTTTCCTCTCTTCCATGAACGAACAGAATCACTAGTGAATAATGATAAAAGTTGAATTTCAGTTATTGTCATCGCTATATCGTATGTTTTGTAAGGAAGCTCATAAAAACGTTTTCGAATATCTAAATCCATACTTTTTAACTTGAAAATTTAAATTTGTGAAATTTTGAAAATAAATTAAATTTTTCATACTTACTCTTTGTTCTATCATGATTGATTCATTGAAGAAAAGCTTCATTGTTTCAAATTCATCTGTTCCAAATTTTCTAAAATCTCTCATTTGATCTTCGATAAAGTTTACCCTCCCTTTAATTTCCAAAATTTCTTCATTTAATCGATTTACTCTGGAAACAGAATAAACTGCTAGAGCGGTCATTGTTACAGCCCAGACAATCCCAATTGCTCCTTTAAATAATGATGAAAAATTAATGAATGAATTGAAAATGAATGATCAAGTAAATAAGATCAAAAAATACAAAATAAAATTACCAACCTAGTAATAAAGGAACAAATCTTTTTTCACGTCTGTTATGGATCTGATCATTAATATGTGAATGATTGTTATTTACTTGAAATACTTCCTAAATTATGAAAATAAATTATGATAAATAAAACATGATTTGTATTCAAATTAGTATAATTTACGAGCAAAGAATTTTCAAAAGCTTTCCTGAAATCATCTTAACAACGTAGCAAAAGAGTTTCATCTATTTCTTCATTCAATTTGAGAAGACAACAAAGTGAATCATAATGAGATTTATAGAAGATTGTTCCTAAACCTATTGTTTTGAATGAAATTTTAAATAAATAATCATATGATGTATTATCCGAATAATGTGAAATTTATAACTTTTAGAACGTTTTAATTGAAATACAAATGCATGCTTGATATAAAGTGCATGCAAGATAAAGAAATATATAGATAGAAATGGTATAAAAATAATTTTTTAACCTTTCTTCAAAAACAAGATAGTTCAGCACTCAATTTCTTCTAAGCTATAAGTTTGGCGTCATTCGATATTTTCTGATAAATGGATGTAACTCTTCTTTGAGTCAGTGAAACCTCTCAAATATGAAAGCACCTATTTATATGTAAACCTCTTACATACCTCTAACATACCTCTTAAATACATAATAATGGAAAAAACTAAACTTTGGCAAACTATTGAAGAGGCAGATGTTTCGAAAATTAAAGGTCCATTTTTAGAGAAACCAAATGAGAAATGATTATCAAAAATATAGAAAAAACAAAATAGAAGAACAAAAAAGAATTTAAACTCCATTTTTATTGAATATATAATGAATATATCAAATGTGGTTTTAATGAAAATTTAACAAATGGATATGAATAAATTAAAAAAAATTCAACTTTTAAACTTAATCAATTTTTTTAGAAATTTTAACAAACATTCATTCAATTGAATTAAAGTTTCGCTTTAACATAACTTTTAAACTCTAGATTGTTGAAAAAATTTTAAATATGTTTGTTTAAAAAATAACTATTGAATTTTATATTGTTCTCTGTTACTCGATATGATTCATATTTTGAACTTGTATATTTTTTCAACTAATCATTTTTCTAAATATGTCTCTCTATAGAAATATTTCCCTCATGTTCTGTAAGAAAAAAACCAAAAAAATCATGGTTGTCATGAGAATTAACCTTGTTGTTCTCTTTTGTTCAATGATTTTCTATGTAAATCAAATTTTGATCTTGTTCATTTTTTAACTAATTTTTTTTCTAATTATGTACCTCTATAGAAATATTCCTTCTATTGAGTTTTGTAAGAAAAAACCAAAAAAATCATAGTTGTCATGGGAATTACCCTTGTTGTTCTCTATTATTCAATGATTTTCTATGTAAATCAAACTTTGAACTTGTTTATTTTTTTAACTTATTCTTTTCCAATCATGTCCCTCTATAAAAATACTCAACTTATTGAGTTCTGTAAGAAAAAACCAAAAAAATCATGGTTGTCATTATAATAACCCACGTTGTTCTCTATTGTTCAATTTTCAAGACAATAAAATATTGTTCATTCAGACACTCCCAATTGGCCGCTGAGACACTAGAGAAAATTTTAAGTCGATGTGAATACTTATTCATACTGAACAAATGCACAAACTCGCCACAAATATCAAATGATTCTTATCAGCCTGTTACATATAGCTTTTGATAATTTGAACATCTTTTGGCAAACATTCAAATAAATTTTGATAAAATAATTCAATATATTTAATTTCATTAACATTCAATTTCGAAAATTTAAATTTTTAAATATTTTTTCAAAGAAATTTATTATAGTTTTTGATATTTCTATCAAAAATTTTCAAATAATAATAAAATTATTTTTTGAATACATTTCTTTATAGTTATAAGTTTGAAAATTTTATCGAATTTCTCAATAAAAGAATAAACTTGATAACAATCGTTACAATTTTGTTACATTCTTGAATATTTCGTTAGAATAATATTAATGAGTAATATAATTGTTGGTTTGTTGTTAGGAATAAAACTTATGTATTACCCATGGCTTATCATATGTCTCAGTATGATTAGTATGGGTGAGTCATATCTCGAGTTTTCTCCAAAGATATTTTTGTGTCATATATCATTTTTGAAGACTTTGTTAGATAATCAATAATCAGTAATAAAATCGTTTATTTATATGAAATATTTTGGGAAACTTGGGTTGTATACACTAGATATTTACATTCAACAATACACATTTTTGTTGAAATAAACATATGGAACTGTATTATATAACTGAACATTTGGGAATAAATTGAATGGATGTAAATAATCAAAGATATACAGAGCTCCATTTTTTCATGTAAACCAAATGGGAATGAAGGGAACGATCATGTTCAATAAATTGAGATAAATTGATTTTTTTTCAACTTTTGGATGATATTTTTCTTGAATAACCATAGTCATTTATTCAAATGTGTTTCTCGTTTCTTCAACTCCATTTCATGTGAATCTTTCTTTTGAATTATGCAATTAATTCTTTTCTTTTTATAACCTACTTTCAATTGAACTATTTTTTATCAAGATCCAAAGGATTGATGAAAATTCCATTAAAACATATTTTTTGTTAATCCTTTTCGGAAATCAGAATATTATCTGTTATGGATAAATGTTTAATGAATGCACCCTCATTATAAATAATAGCATATTTTTCATTTTATAACATAGGATTATTATATTGAATATCGAAAACAGGTATTTTTGTTAAATGACATAGCTCTTTAAAAGTTGTTTCCAAAAATTTGGTTTAATCATTCAAATATCTGTAAATTATAAATTGGTAGAAAAGTTTCATATTTGTTTCAATTCATGACATAATTTTATAGTTCGAAAGTTTTGTACAGTTGGTTTTAAATATTGAAAAACAAAAAGTTTCAAAGTATTTCATTAAAGTTATTTGAATTTTGTAGTGACATGAGTTTGATATACATTGGTGTTCAAAATAAAATATATTAAAATTCAAAGTCATGAAAACTTCATATATATTCCAAAATTGTAGTCAAATAATACACAGTATTTTATCAGTTCAACAATAGCACCAAAAGTAAAATTTTTCTGTAGATTATAATCTACGATCATTTGTGATAACTGATGAATTGATTAAAGCATTTCATAGGCTCCTATAAAAAGATGATTCATTTAAAAAATGACTTGTGTTAACTATTTTTCTCAAATAACAAAAGAGATCAATCAAATGATTAAGCAAATTCATTTGATATAATTTATTTGAAAATTTATCTTCATATTTGATTTTAAAATATCAAATATTAAAATTTTTCGACAGAAAAAAACGAGAATTTTAATCGTTTCATTTAAATTTCTTATAATTTCTTCTATGAGGCACTAAATATCAATTAAATTTTTTAATTATCAATTCAATTCAGGTCTATCTTGTTGAGTAGACATTCTCACACAAAAATGTGTACATTAGATTTGTAACATTTTTTTGTAGTATCATAAAGTTCTGATTATTCATAGATTTTATGAACTTCAAATTCTTGAACGATTATTTATCAGATAATTTTCAATATTTGAAAAAGTTTTGAGAGTATTTTTTTATTAAAATATCGAGTTGTTCAATAAAATTTATATTATCATTCAATTTTTTTTATTTTGACTATTTCATTGTTAAATAATATTTTCCATCGTTATAACCTTTAAACAACTTGTGATTATCTGGATTATTCAATGATAAAATCTGTCCTAGAGAAGTGAACAACAAAATTATCATTAAAAACATGGAAAATGCTTGAAAAATGAAATATGAAAAATATTACTTTTCTCTTATTTAATTAAATCTGTTGAAGACTATTCAATTCTAATTTTATTTTTTCAAAAAAACTTTTCTTAGTTCGAATATTTAAAATATCTCATTTCTATGAAAAATTTATATTTCATAAAAGTTAAAAATTAACAAATTATAATTTATCAATTCAGCATGTATTTAGAAGTATAATTTTTTAAATCGCAAGATATGTAAAAAGGTTCGAAAAGCATACTTCAATAAACATAATTTCATTATACTATTTGATATCTGAAAATTAATGTTTTTGATGACATTTCATGAACATTTTATTATTTTATAAAAAACGTAAATGAAGTTCTCATGAATTTTCCCTCCAAATCTCGTTCATATTCATGTTTATTGAAAACTTGAATTGCTTTCTGATTATTTCTAAAATAATGTTTGAATTATATAATGGAATTAATGATATTTATTGAATTGAAAACAAAGTTTTTGTTATGCGAAATTTGATAATTATAATTTAGATTCTCGATTATCAGTTATGTATTTATTGAGTAATTATTCATCTATCCAAATATTTCAACTATCTTTATAAAATGAAAAAAACTTGATTTCATACTATTTGAATTATAATAAATTGTAATTTTCCAATTCAGCATATCTTTCTGAGAATAATTTTAGAATATGCAAGATATATAACTAGGTTCAAAAATTTTGCTTGATTTATGAAATTTTTCAAAACAAAGTATACTCATTCCTAATAATTTAATAGATTCAACTATTTGAGGTTATAATAATTGATAATTACTTTAATAAACATACTATTCATTCTTGTCTCTTCAATTTTCTACTTTTACCAACTTTAAGCTTATACTTCCAGCTATTGTATGATCACAAATTTATTTGAAATCTTGATTTAAATGACAATTTTTAAAATAAGTATAGATAGCGTGCAATCTGTTCATCAAAATAATCAATGTCTTGTATTGGAATTCGTTTAATTAAGGAAAGTTTATGGACTTTGAATTTTGTGTAGATGGATACCTGAAAGAAAAATTTAGTTTATTGAATAATAGAAAAATAAGTCAGGTTCAAATACGGTTTTTCTATTTGAACCATGACTTTTTTTTAATAATACTGGATTTCAAAAAATTTTGATTGATTGATATGATGTGAACAGTTATTGAAAGTATTGGATCTAATTTTAAATATATAGCTTTTATGTTATAATTGAAAGAGAAAGTCAATCCTCAATTGGCAAATAATCATGATAATTTTCAATAAGAATATCCAACTTATATCTGAATTTTTTTAGATTTGACTTATCATAAAGTGGATTATTTTCGAAAATCGAAATTAAATTCGGCAGAACAAATAAACTTGTTGTTCCATCTACTTGTTGAAAAGCATCTGAACAGATTATCAAATCAAATTCTTCTAGATTTAAATCACAATTAAGAGTTCAAGAAAAAACCATTTGTACCAAAATCATCAATGAATAAAATGGTGAATAATCTTTGATTTTTCTCCTATCATTCATAAAATCAAGAATGATGATTCTTTTACTTGACAAATCCATTAAACCTAAAATCCAATGGTTTTTAACTGGAAAGTCGAAAGTTTTTGTATTCAATGAAACAATAATCAAATGTTTTTTATTTCCCTTATTTCTCTGCAAATGATTATATGTCAAAACAAATTTTTCTTTTTCGATATTTTCTGCTGCAAAATATGGAATATTAGTAACTTTTTTTTAAAATTCGTATTTCAAAATTAATGATCGAATTGATTTATCGATTGTGTCATCATTTATCCATTTATCAGGTATCAAATTCTGATTTTTAAATTGATATTTACCAATTCTAATATTTTCTCATATAGGTTCTTGATATTTTGAGAGTTTTCTCAAATTTTTCTTAGCTATTATATATTTTTCATTTTTGATGAAATTAATTATGAATGTTTTCGTTTACTTTGTTTCCTCTCGAAATTTTCAATTCTTCAATTATATAATAATCTATTTCTTCATCGTTTTCTGATGATTTCATAATAACATCCACAGGATCTAAATCAATTTCTTTAAACATTTCATTTTCAGATACAGATTTATTTTGCAATGAACAATAAATATTACTATTTCTATTTCGCTCACGATGATGTTTTTTCACCAGACCGGCCATGTTTTCTTCTACATTAATAGTTAATAATTAATGTGCTTAAATTTATATCTACTTCATCATCTGGGTTAAAAAATCCAACAAGCATTTTCACTGCAATTAAATGATAACTTGATTTGATTTCACACGTTCATCGTTCGGGCGAAAGCTTTACAACATAAATAACATTCGGATCACTTTGAAGGGTGACATTGAAGAAACCTTTACACATTTGCACTTCATTGTTATCAATTGCATTTTTTGCAAATTCAATAATGGACCATTTCTCTTTTAATTTCACTTTAGAAGGTTGTGTAGAAATGATTTCCTTGATATCTCAATAAAAATTTACTATTTTACAAACTTGATTCAATTTATATTCAAACTGATCTTGATAATTTTCAACTTGGTTGAATTTCCCCAAATTTTTTCTTGCTCTTTGAAATTCAAATAATTTATCATTTTGAAATTAATAGAATTTCAACATATATATATATCGGTTATATACTTTTCTCAATCAACAAACGATTTAACAACAAAATTGAAACTTTCTGATTGATTGTTTGTGTCCATTTAATTTTTTAATACATCATATTTTTCTTATATGAATAGTATTGACAATTTGATTCAATATCTGTTATAATAATTTTCATATATTTTTTGTATTTCTCGTCCTCACAAGCTGTCATCATCTTCTGTTTGAAAATTCTGAAATCATTTTCATTTTGAGAAGATAAAATATCATCAAAGTGTGGCTTTTTTCAAAATATGTCAAAAATTTATTGAAAGGTTGTTGAAAATAGATTAATTTTTAAAATGATCTCAATTTAATTGAATTCGTTTTTATCAGAAATATAAAGGTAATGTAACCCATATTTTTAAAAATATTTTTCAATTTCTTTTTGGTAAAAAATTAATTTATTTTCTACATCCTTTGGAAAAAGTTACAAATCAACAGGAAAAATATTTAAAGTCTCTTTTACTACACATAATGAATGAATAAAAATTTTACTTCAAATACTAATTCATCAACAAGTTAAGTCAAGAAGAGTCAACAGTTTGTTATAAAAACCATTTAGACATAAAACACAAAAAGTGAGTATTTTTTATTATATTTGAAAAATTAATTTGAAAAGTAGTTTTGATTTAAAGATAATGGATAAATGAAATAATTATGTAATTGATAAATTTTTATAGAATAAAGAATGTAAAGTTAAGTATATTAGCCTATTGTTATCATAATGATCAAATCATAGTTCATTAAAATAAATAAAAAATCATTTAAATTTAATTCAGGCTCATCAAGAAATAATTGAGGCTCATTATTCATAATTTCGGCTCATTAAATTTAATTTAGGCTTATCGAGATATAATTTAATCTCATTCATTTATGATAAAGGCTCATTTAATTATAATTTAGGCTCATTGAATTATAATTTAGGCTCATTAAAT
>JAQFZL010001597.1:0-10014 GCA_034695685.1 Galumna lanceata | reverse complement strand
TGACATTTATTAGAGCTTAGAGGGCATTCATTGGATCATCGAGGACTATCATTTGAGCTGAAGGACATTTATTTGAGCAGCGATGACTATCATTCGAGCATCGATGACAGATATTTGATATTTGCTGTATATTTCAAACTTTAACTTGCAATTGATGTATATCAACATGAACAATTTTATTATTTATGTGATGTCCCAGTGATGTCCCCGATTGGGGATTAGACCAGATTCCCCCTGAGCCGTAAAGTCATGTACCCCCAGAGCAGTGGCCAAAAAGTGGTAAAATTTAAAAATAAAAAGCTGTAAATAATAAGAAAAATATAAAAAAAAGTCGTTTTAGTTTTATTTTATTGTCTGTAATTTTTAAGAAAATTTCAGAAGTTATCAGTTTCTTAACATTTTTATTCAAAGTTTGCTTTAACTTCATTATGACAAAACATCAAAATAAACTTTAAAAACATTAAAAAAGGTTATTCATTAAACATTATTCAGTTCTATAAAAATACCCTTATATACCCCCTTTATCGAAAATAACTTGTGGAGTTAGTGGTACCTTGGCTGTCACTCTAAGTTTCTCTTTTATTGTCATTTTTTATCAAAACAATTTGAATGTTTTGAATAATTTGTTTCTTAATTTTAAGAATAAATTGATTGCGATTTAACTAATATTTATTAAAATTTATTTAACAGATTTTTCATAATTTATATGTAAACCAAATTTAAGCGAACACTCAATCACTTAATTTTTGTAAATTTATTTTTAGTTAAGTATTTATTTTGTTTTAACAAATTTTTAAGATTCAAAGTGTAGTCATTGAATAAATGTTTAAATATTTTAAAATAATTTTAATTTCTTGTTATAATTAGTCACAGATTCCAAAGATTACAAATTTTCTTATAATTTGTTTTATTATTTGACATTTTTAACATTTTTTGAAATTTCAGGAAAGGACCGGGAAATCCATTCGGGAAAAAAGCAGATATAGAAGTGGCGCAAACATATACATGGATTCAAAGTCATTTAGAAGAAGATCCGGCGGTTTCCCTCCCAAAACAGGAAGTCTATGAAGAATACAAAGTATTTTGTGACGCAAATAAATTTGAGCCCTTATGTGTGGCCGACTTCGGCAAAGCTATGAAACATGTTTTTCCTAAAGTAAAACCGCGGAGATTAGGACAAAGAGGAAACTCTAAGTATTGTTATTCTGGGCTCCGGAAGAAAATCAATATCGAAACTCCAGAACTCCCTGTTTTAGATACTAGTAGTTATGACTCAAAGAAAAGTCATATGAATTGGGATTCCGATACAAATGATGTTTTAGTAGACGAGTCTTTTGCTGAAAATGATGTAATTATCTCGTGGGCCAACAAAACATTGGACCGTAACTTCGACTCTATTCCAGATTTAGTACAATATTTGATTTCTTCTAATTCAGTAGAGCTGACACTTTCAGAAAGAATTGCTTCCAAATCTAATGACGAAAAATCTTTGAAAAGCTTAAAGTCAAGCAATAGTTCGCGAAGACGTGATATTCAAAACCAATTGCAAAGAAAAATCCAAGAAAAAGAAGCCCTTAAAGAACATAAGAAAAAAACAGATCTCAATAGTAGTAAATCAATTGAAAGTATCAAAATTGTTCAAAATTGTGTCCCAAAAGGCCTTCGCAAAAGTCGAAAGAATAGTCTCTCAAAAGCAGATGAGTTGGACTCTACTACTTCTACTACTCTCGGATCACAAATTGCTGTTACAATCAAAACAGAACCAGAATTAGAGGTTTCGTCTAATTTTACTTCAAATCATTTGATTTCAAACAATAGAATCCAAAATAAAGTAAGTTTCCATAATTAAGTGATTTACCAAATGATTATATAGCTGTTACCTAATTATTAACTAGTTATTACCTAATTATTAGTTATTACCTAGTTATAAAGTTTAATTTATCTGTAATTTACATAAATATATTACTTTTGAGTTGAATTTAAAGTCTATTTTTAATATAATTTTTTTGATTGCCTTTAATTTCATAATTTTATCGTTAATTTCATTTTAAAAATAGGTGGCGATTCCCCGAACTGTAACGCCGTCCCGTATAAGTCAACCCATATCGACGAGTATAATATTGGTTCCAACGGCAACAGCAGTTCGATTGTCTTCTCCATCAACACTAACAAGTGAAGGCGCGATAACCAAAACAGTGTCGACATTAACCACTTCTCCAATTAAAGCCAATACTTCTAAATACAAACGAATTCAACCGAAACCCGTGAATATTTGTCGATCCGATTCAGAGTCAGCCGTTTGTATAAATAATTCTCATGAAGTGAACGATACATTCAATTCATTGGCAAAACGGAGACATTCGGTTTCCGTTCCTTTGAGTAAAGAAACCAAATTAAAACAAATTGAATCTTTTGGTGATAAACAAAGTCAGCCCAAAAGACAAATGGAAGAGAGGGAGACATTTCTTTTAGTATCGAAAAAACGACATATCGATACAATTGTGTCGAACAGCACAAATAGCAGTGGTTTCGATGACGCCAACTCCAGTAACAGTTTATCTCCCATTTCACAAGAACTACAGACTATTACGAGCTCTGAATCTATTGGTTCATTGGATATACGCATACATGAACTCGAATCGGAAGCTTTAATGGATTACTATAATCCTACGGCCCTCACAAACAAAGAACCCTGGGATATAAATAATGGCAATCAAACGGCACAACTCTCACAATTACGCAAACTTCTAGAAAATCATTTACCAAATTCTGTGACTAAAACTACTCCTCAAAGAATCGGTGAAAATGTTGCTCTCGAAGGTTATTCTGAACTAAGAGAAGCCCTACTCCGCAAAAATTTGAATAATTCGGTCCAAACTTTTGGAAATTTGAAAAATTCACTGACAAACGAAAGAAATTCTCTAACGATTACTAATAATGTGAAACTTTGCCCAAAGATTCAGAATTTGGAGACATTGATTACATCACCTGATTTTGAAGGTTTACCTTCTCTTACAGAAGCAAAACCACAAACTATCTCTCTATCTACTAATGGCGACTGTTTTACGAATCATTCAAATGAATTGAAGAACAATTGTCAACATTCAGTAAACCTTCAGTCAGTGTCAGTCATGCCATCAGTGCCTCCGAGTCCTACGGCTCGCAGACGTGCTTTTAATTTTCAACCCATTTCTCCACGAAATACCCCAACTATTCCTGAAAACTCTACAATAGATTCAATTGGTTTCAATGGATTTAATTACAACAGCAATACTTTAATTTCCCCGCAATACCGACTGAATCAACAAACAGTTGGTGTGGGACCGTCACAGCCGTCAAGTGAAGCAAACAGTCCTTTTGTGTCTCCACGCAGTACTCCAGTTACTCCGATAACACCGGTCACACCATTACCTCTGAGCAGATCTCGTCATAATAGCGGTCAAAGCAATTATAGTGCTTTACGTCAAACTCCTCAACAAAACTTCGATTCTGGTGTTTCCTCGATTTCCAGCTCTCCATTCATTTCTCCGCAATCGACTCCACTTCCAATAAGTCGCGTTCGCGCGGGAACCGGTGGTATGCAAAGAACTATCAACAGAGCTCGTCATAGTTCAGGACCCGGCGGTCCAATTACTTTGAATGGAATGAATGCAAATTTGCTCTGCAATCGAAGTAATTCTCTTTCGCCAATGATTAGCGACTCTTTCACTAATGGAATGCAAGGCATTAACCATTGTTTGCCTTTAAATGAAATCAATTCTCAAATATCTTTTTCAACAAATTTGAATTCAATGTCTGCTAAGTCGCGGACTCCTAACTCGCCGTTATCTCCGATTGCAGTCCTTCACAATTCTGATACTAATTGTCTAACAACTGATCCAACGAATGGCAGCTCAGATATAACCTACAATCAAGAATGCGATCCATTGTTGCAAAATGAGTGGCCGTCCAATAGAACAAAGATTGCAATAAATGTCGGATCGGTTGGTAGACAACGACATGCTTCCAATCCTTATAGCAGTCCTGTCGGCAGTGAATCCTTTTCTCGGGAAATATCGTCGTATTTAAAAAATTCAAACGAAAAGTCAGAAAATGAAATTCAATCGAAATTTCTTCGGTGCCAATCAGTTCCGGTGTCAGCCATTAATTCAAATCTTGGTTTTGTCCCAAACATTGGGAACACTCTTTCGGAGACAAATAGTGTTGACTTAGAGAACCATTTATTAGATGAGAGTACAACTATTTCGAAATCATATCCGGCGACACCGATTTGTAGCCAACCCTTTCAATTCCCTCCTTCGCCGCCCTCTTCTACTAAACAACAAATGGTTTTTAATGGCGATGATATCGTCTCAGGGAATGTTCTCCAAAGTGGTCAGGACCTGATGGTCTCTGGGGTTCAGTTGACAGATAGTAACGTTTGGAGCACTACTATTGCCAGTACTCAACACAATGACAACGATTTAATGGCAATTAATGTCAATAGTATTGGAACGAACTCTTCTAATGCTAGACGTAATTTGAATGACTTATTGAGCGAACCTCCCGATGACTTACAGACCACTTTGGAGGACCTGCGGGACTGTGATAACGACTTCTCCAAATTTGCCCAACAATTAGAACTTGAAGCCAATGATTGCACTTATGATGACATGAACTGAGATATACTTCTTAGGCATCGATTAATGGTTACTTCACTTTATTTAATATATTTTGATAGCTTTTGATGATTTGAACCGCAATTTCCTCATTGCTTTACTGTCGGTGATTCAGAAGATGGACACAATCATTGGAAGTCATGTACAACAACACAACCGTTGGTCATTTGGTCCGATAGAATAATTGCTGGATTTTAAATTAGAGTACAGTAGCTATACTTCTAATTGAAAAATGTCTCAGTTATGGCACTTTTAATTTCAGTTTTAATCAATTGATTTTGTGCTCATTTCAAGTTTATATTTTTCAAAAGGGCTCACTCGAGGTATTTCGTAAAAATCCTGAGATTTTGTGCATTTTTGCCATTAAATCATTGCATATATAAGTCATGAATCAGCCATTAGTCCATTCATTCCTTTTCTAGTTATTCGCTTTAAACTTATTTTCAATGATTTCATACAAATTTATTTTGTTTTATATTTTAATCGAATATAATTAACAAAAATTTAATGATTTATTTATGTTTGAATACGAGAAGTGATTTGTACTAAAGTGGAGACCATCTCGTCTTTCAATAGAAATCTTAATTTGAAGTTATTTTCAATTCTCATTTGATTCACATTTATATTACAATTCAGTATTGGTTTAAAAATTCGTTAAATGACTTAAATTAAAGTCATTTTTAAAAGAGATTCACTTCAATTGAAAATATTAAACAAGTCTTAAGGGTCTGACAAATATCTAAAACAATTTATTTATAAAAAATATGATCGCTTTTCAAATAAATTATTTTTAGAGCTTTCCTTTTAAGAAAAATGTTACCAAAAATGAGTCGCTCCTTATTTTAGTTTTTCGTCTAAAATTTCATTTTTGATTCTTGGTCAGTCATTTGATTGCCCGGTGCTCTTCATTTCTCTGTGCAGAAGTAGTTGAAATTAGCTGAGAATCACTTAATTATTGAAATCTTTAGTTTAAATTTTAAAAGAATAGAAATTTTAGCAAAACTCAAGTCAATGAGAGGTTGGAAATGAAAAGTTCGACTCAATTGTTATTTGAAGTCTCTTTTATTTAGAGGAAATGTTTTCCTATAAATCCTTTCAAAATTGTTTTCCCGGTTTTTTAACTTAATTTAGTATCGCTTTAAATATTTACGAATTAAAATAGAAATCAATTGTCTTATTCTGTAAATGAAATTTGGTCTCAAAAAGAGTACAAAATTCTACTCAAATGTAATGTAAATCAATTTCATTATTGTCTGACAAATGATGAAATAATTAGGTTTTATTGTAATCGATGCAAAGCCAACCGATGGGTGTTGGCAGTGAACCAACTAATCCTGTGTCACCCTGGTGATCTCATAACAATTATTGTTGATTTTGTCATTTAAGACCTCTCGCAAAGAAAACATTACAAAACACTTGATTCCCAAATAAACACTTAATCTTTAATTTTTTGAACTGTAATCTCATTATTGTTAACTGACTTTTGTTTAAATGTTTTCAATTTATTTTGAGTTTCATATAAATTACTTTTTTTTAATATTTAGTTATTTTCGTTTAAGTAATTAAAAAATCAAAGAAAAGTTTTTCAAATTTCAATATTCAAACAAAAAAGTAATACTTTATTAAGGTTTGAATGCTTTACAGACGAACTACTCTTAAAATATATTTAAAAAAAGTTTTAATCGAGATTTCGATACAATTTAATGTTTGAAAATAATTTCAACAAAACAAATGTTGAAACGCACACAATATATTAAAATACATTATTCTTATTCTAGTTATTATACATTAATTATTAAAACATATTTAGTATTTGATTAAATGGTTAGTTATATATTAAATAAAAGGGACAAAAAATCGCTTTTCATTAAGAATTCGCTCTTTTTATGACTATTATCGAAACAAAACCTTTTTTCCCAAAATTTTGCGAAATAATAGCTATTAATTTAAAATGAAATTTTCATAGAATAGATGTAAACTTTAAAAATTAACATAATTAGAGCTTTTTCTTAACTAATAATTACAATCTATTATTAAATTTCATTAACTAATTGTGATTATCATTCTTTAAGTTTAAATTTTTCTTATTTTATTTTATCCAATTTATAAAGTAATCACTCGTTTCGATAAATTCAAAGCCAATTATTGTCTATATTTGTCTTAAAAATGATTTAAATAACTAAAAAATGAGGCAATAATATCGACAATTTATTCTTTTATATTGATTTATATTTGAATTAGTCGTCAAATTTGTCACAATTATTATAATTCTGTCGATCTTTTAATTTGTGATTTTATTTTATGTTTAATTTTAGGTTTTATTAATAAAATTATAGAAATAAATTTTCATTCAATAATTGTATGAAATTTTTATTTGTGTTAACCTTTTATTAAGTGTTTATAAATATGAAGAAAATATGAAGATATAAATCCAGAGGGTTAGGAAATGATGTCTCACTTTATAATGTGTCTTCTATGAAGAACATGATACTTTTAAAGTAGAGGCCCACTCCGGTGGTCTCGAAGAATAATCTTTGCCATCGCTAATATCGGAGCACTCATTATATGGCGTCTGCAGAAGTCGATATAAATTGTTAAGTGGAGTGAGATCTCCGTCTTTGGCCGAATCGATCACTTGTTGGGCCAAATAGTTTCGCAAAATATATTTCGGATTATTTTCATTCATTATTTTAATCCTTTTTTGGTTATAGTTTTCTAATTCCTGTAAATCAATCGATAGTTTTTTGATTTCATATTCGATTCTATTAATATATTTTTCAATCCATTGATCCCATAGTTTGATATCCTCTGACTTTTTCTGTTCGGAACTCATTTCCTGAAATAAAATTAGTTTAATTTGTTGTTTAGTCGTTAAATAAATTTTAATTTTTGACGACAAAATGTTTGCAAATATTTATACAGAACTTACAAAAAGAGAACTCACTTTCAATTTATTGTTTTTTTCCATTTTTGCGATAACTCTTTCAATAGCTTTGGGTCCCTTTCCTAACATTTCGAGAAGTTGTGGATTCGTTTGCATTAAAACTAAAAAGAGTTGGAATTCTCGCGAATCAAAACTCGATTCGTTGGCAGAAATAATCTCTTGAAGAGAAGAGCACTCAGACAACAGCTTTTCTTTTAGTTCGATAACACTCTGTTTGTGTTGAGAGAGACCGCAAACCGATAATAAATTAAGAGAACGGAAACAGTTGGTGAAATCGGCTCCGGTTTTCTCCATAGTATCTAAAAAACTGCGAATTAACTCTTCGTCGCTAACGATATCACCTTTCGTTTGACTCAAACTTTCAAATAAACCGAATTTCTTTAGCATTTTATTTGTGAATTCAGTATTAAAAGTTTGGTAATAATGGGTTTCAATGATTTCTTTTGTTTCGTCTAATGGTATAATTGGTTGGAGGGTTTCGGCTAATTTCAAGAGATTCCATTTACATATTTCGGGCTGTTTTGCATATGAATAGCGCCCGCCGTCGTCTGATGAGTTACAGACGTAATCCCAATCAAAGCGATCCATAAAACCAAAGGGTCCGTAATCTAAGGTTAGCCCTAAAATACTCATATTGTCAGTATTGAGCACTCCGTGACAAAAGCCAACGCTCTGCCAAAAGGCAACTGTTTTTGCAGTTTTGGTGACAACTTCTTTGAAAAACAAATTATATTTCAAAACCTTTTCCTGTTTTGAAATTTCAGGAAAAAAAGTTTCGATCACATATTCCGTCAATTTTTCCAAAATGTCTGTCCGGCCAACACTCGGTCCGCGACGTTCAGTCATTTGGTCTACAGTTTTAAAAATTTCAAACGAACCGAATCTGATAAATGTGGGCGCAATTCGTGATATCACCGAACAGTTCTCCATTTTAGGATTTCCCGTATAAAACATATCGCGAACTACTTTGTCATCTGAGACCAAACAAGTGGCCGCACGAGTGGTGGGGATCCCCAAGTTATACATGGCTTCACTGCACAAGAATTCTCTAATACTCGATCGCAATACTTTGCGACCGTCGGCTTCGCGAGAGTAAGGGGTGAGTCCACTCCCTTTCAATTGGAGTTCCCATCTCTCACCACAACTGTTGATAATTTCTCCCAAATAAATGGCTGCGCCGTCGCCCAACTGACCCGCAAACACACCTTAATTCAAATAATATTTAGTGACACAACTCTAAACATTTAAGACAAACCAAATTGATGTCCACAATAACAGTGCGCCGCTGTTTCAGATCCCGGAAGTAATTTATTTCCACTAAAATATTCAATAAATTCTTTTCTTTCGATTTGTTTTTCTTCGATTTCTATCAGTTTTAGGGCTGACTTCGAGAACACAACTAATCGCGGGTTTGAGAGTGGAGTCGGTTTCACCTAAAATACAAAAATTCAGATAAGAATTAACAAGGTTAGTTGCTTAGAATTGTAAATAAGGGACAAATGTTTCTGAACATTTCCAGTGGACATTGACAACGAATGCCCATGGTCAATATATGGTCAATATATGGTCAATATATGGTCAATATATGGTCAATATATGGTCAATACATGTTTATATTTGTAGACATATTTTAATGTTTAGATCTGTTTAAATACTTAAACAAAGATTTATCCCTTCATTACAATTCTAGACTATTAGTGGTGTTTTACTCGAGAAAAACAACAATTGTTTGTCGTTCGGACGTAATTCTCTTCAATTGTATCGATGGGTAAACTTCTCAACACTTTATTATCAAAATTTAAATTTTCCAAAGTTTTCATCATTTTTAGACTTTTAAATAATTTCCGTTTTATTTCCAAAAAACTAATTATTCTCTGATTTTTAAATAAAATCATTCAAAACATCACAAATAAAGTCATTTTTAAGACTAAAATGAAAATTAAAAATATATTAAAATTATGTTTAAATAAAATAGCCTTCAATAGTGTCGTCGATAAGACATCATATCTTCAACACACGAATAGCCAAGAGTTGTTCCTAAGCCTTAGCCTTACCCTCAGCCCAAAGAATAAAGGCTCTCCAAAATGCATATGAATTAAAAATTGCTCACTTGAGAGGGCAGTAGTCATAAAATCTAAGATTGAATTCAAATCTCAGCCGTCGTATTGTTATTAATATTTATTTATCAGAAATTAATTATTTTATTTAATTTCAAATATACTAATTTATGATTCAATTAATGTTATTGAGATTAATTTTGATAAGTTTTTTAATTTTTTTATCAATAAATACAAATTAAATAAATATTAATAACAATACGACGGCTGAGATTTGTATTCAGTCTTAGATTTTACGACTACTGCCCTCTAAAGTGAGCAATTTTTAATTCATATGCATTTTGGAGAGCCTTTA
>JAQFZL010001596.1:0-10015 GCA_034695685.1 Galumna lanceata | reverse complement strand
ATCTTACAGATTTATCAATAATATGAAAAGTAACCATAAATTGATTTATTTGATTCCTTTAGAATTACTCAAATTTTTTTAATGAATAATTCCTTCATTTATTTTAATATCAATTATCTCTATTAAACTATTAATTGTGATGAATAAAATTGTTTTAAAAACTGATTATAATAGGGAACCAATAAGGTTAAGTAACCAATACAGTTAACTAAATCTCCAACTCCAATCTTGTTGACGCTATTGATTCCCAACTGTATTTTCAAAAAATGAGTTGTAATACAAATGCAAATAAGCGTTCATTCAATCGATTTTCATTTATTTCGATTTTTCAATACTTTTGTTAACAAAAAATCCATTCATTACTAATATAATGAAAGTAAAAGATTTTTACATCGTTTTAGCCCTTAATTATTATTCTAAAGCATACGATCCATAATTATAGACAGTTTTGGTTCGTTATCTGATCCGCGAAATTAATTTTTGATCGATAATTGCAGTGATTAATATTATATCGGAAGCCTATGACCAAGTATACTTTTACACTAAATTGATCTGATTTATAATAGTAATGCCACACCCAATATGAATTAAATTCTGTTTTTATCAAGGTTTGTTTGTTATCATTGTTAATCTTTAAGAGTGAATATTCTTGGTTTGAATCGGAGCCAAATTTTTGAGATGAAAAAATGAGTCTATAAGTTATGATAAGATAATTGTATAAAAGGTTGTCAATAAAATTAGACGACACTCTGAGCGCCTGAAAAGACTCTTCGGGGCAGAGCTTCACACAATTATGACATCAATCAAATAAGAAAAAGTTGCTAGCTTCTTCCTACAGGCTCATACAGCTCCTTCTCTCTGTGCTTCTGGTTTTCATCTTTTTTATAATACATAACTTTTGTGTAAAAAATGTCCCAAATCTCTATTTTTCTTATACATAAAAGTATAATAAAAGTCTTTCCTTACGTTTATTATTGATATGTTGTCTGAATTATTGATCACTTATTAAGAAAACTAAAGCAAAAGCAGATCTTTATATTTACTCTTCGCTTATCAATTGATTGTTTTTCATGTGAACATCGCTCAGACCTACTCCACAATTTATCTAATAGACCAATAGGTTTGCCTTACTATTGATTGCACTGAAAATATCGATTCTTCTCTCTTTCTCTCTCTATGTTTATATCAGTTTTATGGGTACGACTGCTTTCCACCTACTTTTATACTATTTCTCGTTTTTCATGTCTTCTCTTTTTTCAAACATAACTGGAAATCATTTTTTTTAAAACTTTCTACAAATTAAACCTTTTCTCTCTCCCCCCTCTCTCTCCCTTTCTCTCATGTGTTTGTTTGTTATATTCTTGGATAAAAGGGATGAAAAAAATTCTATTAGATATTTAAGAGAGTCAGAGATAGAACTATTTGTTACTCAACTCTTCTCACATTTTATTGAGTTTTCTATTCTGAGTTTTGTCAGGGATTTGATATCAATCCAAAAGATATATTTAATTCATTTTTTCAAAATACCTAGCTCACAAAGAATTGCAGTCATTTTTCAAAATAAAAATATTATTAAATATTAATATACAGATTTTTTTTAATTTTTCAAATATTAATTGCCTTATTTACATAACTTAGATTATGTTATCTAGCTAAATTTTCTAAATTTAATATGTTAATGCGTTTAATATCTTCAACCATTTATTAAGAAAAATACTCTTTTAAATATTTACTTAAAGAGCTCTTTGGAAATGATTGTGCAAGAGTTAAATTTATAAAATCTGAGTAAATAAAGTCTGTGGGATTTTTCCATTAACTTTATGTGGGATTAAAATGAAGGAGAGCTTAATCTATAAAGTTTGAGATTAAGGCTTAATTCTTGTGTTAAATTAAGACCCCGATCACATTCAACGTCAACTTTATTTTTATGTCAATACTTCAAAAAAATATCACGAATTAAGACATAGTTATAATGTTTTTATTCTCAACTTTTTTCACGATTAGAGCAAAGTTTTAATGCATTTTTGTTTTTGTTTTGATATTTTGTTTTCACTCCAATTACCGATTCTTTGTTTTTCTTTAGTATGACTTTCATTGTCTTCTTATGTTTGGATGAGTTTTTGCCTTTCAGTTCATTCAATAAATGACTGCCTATTCTTTATTTTATGTCCAAAATCTATGGCCCAGAAAATAATAGTATCTCTTAAATCAAAATGAACAGAAAATAATAACCTTGGTAATAATCATTGAGACAATAGATATGCTGAGTATTAGAGCTGATGATAACGTATTCAATGAATCGTTGCTTTACTTTCGATGCATAACTTTTATTGAATTACTTCTCTAACGATTATATAATAGCCGTTTCCTCCGCAATAATAATAACATTATACAGTGTTCAATGACCAAGATCAATAAATATTGTCAAATCAAATTACATGAATTATTAAAGAAGTTCATCAGAATAAAAGTTTAATGATATATACCTTAATATTTAAAGTAAACTACCAAGATATAATTAAGGTAAAAAGGTTAATATATTATTATAAAATTTTAGAAACATTTCTTTTAAGCTTTAAATTAGATAAATATTAACATTTATAATAAATTTAACCATGATAAATTATGTAAACCCCTGATCATGTCAATCACATAATGGTGTTCAATGATGTATTGGACTGTTGGCTAAAATTATAAGTAATAATATTTTGATTGAATGACTGAATAACCGAATAAATGAATGAAAGTTTAGTTTCACATAAAATCATTGCTTAGAAAAGGCTTTATTAAGAAAACTGCATTCAATGCCATAATTATTATTAGTGAAGAGATATGTGTTTTCCGTATTTAATGATAGTATTGATGATAGATTAGTGTCTCGTTTCTCATTGTGAGTCAGTCATGCATTGACTCAAAAATGTATCGCAAATACATTATTCGCGACAATATTTAAATGAATTATATTTTACGCATAAATTTCATTCCATTGTTAAGCAATGTTTTCAAGTAATTATTAAAATGAGGTCTTATTCTGTGCCTTAAAAGGTCTCTCCTTTTCTCCATCACATTATAGGATGTTATTATGTATTCCAGCTATTATTCTGAGTCATAAAACTGCATTAAAAGCTTTCTCTTAACTTATGAATAAATGGAAATTCCTGAATGTGGGAATAGGGAGGTGTGTAAGGGCTTATCCACAACTGGTATATGTCATTATGATGTACCTCTTAGAATAGGATTAAATCCATGGTTCCCAAGGGGGACATACCATGATTAGCTCCTGGTTTGAAGCAGTATTTCTTGAAAAATAGAAAATGATTTTTAGACTCGAAGGCATACTTTCGACTCAAAAAATACAATACAGAATATAATCACAAAAATGTGGAAAATAAGAGCATAACACAAGTATTTCATTCTCTTCTTTATATTAAATCTATTTTTAGTAATTCTTTTGTGTCTTTCAAAGCATCATATAATGAGAGTTTGTGTGTTTGTATGTGACTGAGAGTGAGTGAGTGAGTGAGTGTGTGTGTGAGAGAGAGGGAGAGGGAGAGAGAGAGAGAGAGAGTATTACTTTCTCTTATTTAGAGCGCACTTAAACTCCTTTTAACAGCACTTTAAATGTCGTCGGATTTCAGTGCAAAACACATATCCGTCGACAAAATGTCTTAGAGTGTGATAACTATTGCAAACCACATGAATGACAGAATGGAGAAATGCATTGTTAACCCTATTTTTATGAGTATTCTCTATGAGATACCATCAAAGTTCATGTATTCCTAAAGTTGGATAATATAATGAATTGCTTTCCATCGCTTTTATTGGATCAAATATCTCATCATTTGAGAGATCGTTATAATAAAAGAGAGTATTTTGTGAATTGAATTTCTTTAAACCAGAATTTCTTTCGGATCAGATATTTCTGACTTCTATGAAGTGTTAGAAATCTTTGAAACACTTTTTTATATGACTTTGAATTCATAAAAACTCGAGATGTAGACAATACTCGAGATGTCAATCAATTGACAAAAATGATATTCTCATCCTTTTCTGATAGTTATCATACGATTGGCGACAGATTTCCACTTTTTTTTCATCAAAACCCTAATAGAATATTATGTCAAAAATATATAAAAAATATAAACTTGAATATTTTCCTAAAATATAAAAGTTGTTTAAGCATAAACTTTTAACTAGGCCAACAGTTATAATTAATGAATGCATCAAGATCAACTTACTTAATGACATTTTTAAAGCGAAATTCCTATATTTTTTGATATATTAAATTTCAAAACATTTTGAAAAATGAACTTGCCAAATTAAGTTTTCTATTAATCCCTAAAGATTAATGATCTCAAATGATGTCCAAGCAAAATTTGTCTTGCTTTAAATCAATGCTCTATGAACTATTATAGAGATTTGCAACATATATTTTGCTAGTTTCTTTCAAAATCATTGGTTAAACATTTTTCATTTTTAAAGTAATGATTTGAAATTAAATTTGAGCTAGATTAAAAGCTACACTAAAAAGTTCTAGACAACCTTTAGTATATTCAAGGGAATTCCCTTCAAATTATAGAGGATTTGAATTGAAATATTGCAGAACATAATCGTTATTCTGTGCACAAAAAAAACTAAACCTGATTTGAATGTTGGAATTAATTCCAGTAAATTAGCTTGCTATTCAGCCATTTTCGATACTTTCTTGGTCTTAGACGGAAATAATCATATGTGAAATCCCAGTGGACTCGTGAATGACATAAATGAAAACCTCAGCAATAGATAAGCAGAAGAGCTCACAACACAGGGAACGGTCACTCAGAATATATTTCTTATTGGAGACAATAATTGGATTGAAGACTAACGCAGTTATGTTAAGCTGTTTATTTTGGTAATAATATTAAGTTATCTTGGTCATCATGTTTGGGGGGTATTCTCCTGTGCCAAATTAACCAACAAGCAACTTTATTTACATTTGCTCTTGAACAAAATTAACCATATATTATCAGTGGCAATAATGGTAATGATTATCAAGGGTATAATCTCTGCTAAACTTTCATTTAATTAAAAGAATTTGAAGATTTGTGAACATCACTGATATGTTGAACATCTCTTATATATGAAACGTTCATTAGAGGACTGTTGCAGACATTCGAATGAATTGCGGATTATTTCAGACTTACCAACAAATTATCCGACAAATTATTTTTGCAAAAAAAAGATGAGAGGGGAGAGAGAGAGGGAAAGAGAGGGTGAGAGAGAAGGAGAGAGAGGGAGAGGAAGAGAGAGCGAGAGGGAGGGAGAGATAGAGAGAGAAAATTAAAAAAAAATAAAAACAAAACCATTGAATGAAAAACTTTTATGAAAGAAAAGTAAATCAGTTTTTAAGTGGATTTCTTTGTAGGAAATGATGCTAGTTACATCAATTTATGTATAATAAAATAGCTTTTTCAATACAATGGAATTTTATATAAAGAATTCACTATTTTATCGGTAATTTATATGTTTATATTTAGATAATTTAGTGAAAATAGATTTTAGATTTAATACACTTTTATTATGAGTTTCTTTATTCAAAGTTTTATCGGATTTATTCTAATAAAATAAGAGCACATACTTAGGAAGGAAGAGTATTATTGGAAAGACAACTAAAAGTGACCAGGGAGTCAATCATAACAATATAAATTTTCTGCCAAATAAAACATTAAACTTTAAGCCGATTATAATATAATATTTTAATGAATTTGATTTTGAAATGATTTTTCATTATAAACTCTTATTTTATTATATAACTAAGATAAGCAAGCTCATACCAATTCATTTTTTAATAGAGAAACATGTGGTCACCCTAAGAACAACTCATTTTCCTATTAAATAACCATTTCTTCTGTAATAAGCTTTTCCTTTGATTTGTTAGAAATAAATCCATTTTTTGTTTCATATTTATATTCAAAACTAATTTCTTTTGAATCATATTTTGTACTCTTATTTATTTGGCTTTTTTTTGTCAATTTTATTACTGACGGACTTTTTTTCATCTTTCCGACAGTTATTTTGAATTTTAGTTTTATTCATAACTAATGCATAAATTCTTTTATTGAATTTATTATTCATCGAAAAAAAGTTAAAAATATCTTTTAATATCACCGGAGAAACATTCAACCCCTTTCAACTGAACAACCAATTAATCCTTGCAAATAGGAAACTCTCATCTCTAAAGTGAATCCATTTTATATATATATCCCTTGTATTACATAATAAGAGCTCTCAATAGAAAACTACCCAAAATTTTTAGCAATAATTAACTAAAAGAAAAAAATAGTCAATTGTTTATAAAAGAGTTAACAATAAATGCTTGAAATGACTATAAATGCCATTAAATCGTTGAAAACAACTCGAAAAAACTTCTTAGCGATTATCCTAATAATACCTTTGAATAAAGTGAATCACTAAGCGATCAATACATTGATTTTCGGCTAAAATAAGTAAAAGTACTAAGTTTACTAAATATTTAAATAACAATTACTAATTATTTCAAGTTTTTCATTATTTTTATTTATATAAATAAAAGTTATTATTTTTTATACCAAAACCACTATTTAGTGAAAACCTCTAATTAGTAAACTTTCCTTTAAGAGCCGTTCATTATTGAGAGGTTTAACTGTAGAACATTAACAGTAAACACTTATACAAGTATTCTAATACAAGTATCGTTAGAGCCAAGTATGCAAATGGGTTTCAACGCTATAATCATCTAACTTTTTTTAACAAGACAAATAAACAAGCTCATATAAAAAATTTCATTTAAATAGAACAAGTAAATTGGATTTATTCTGTCCTAGTTAAATACAATAGTGATAACTCCACCCTGATCATTTTAGTGCTTTCAATGGGTATTTGTGTTGAAATATAAGTTTGATTTTCGTGTTTTGATTGAATAGAGAATAGAATTGAAACGAAAAAACTATTTAATTCACAAAACATTTCATTTCATTCAAATGTTAGCCAAAATATATTCGGTTTTTGATAGAAAAGTCACGAAATATTAAATGCAAAGTATATTCTTTGGGTGTATAATGAATTTGAAATGAGCCAGCAACTTTTTCACTAATACCAAGCTAATAAATAATAAATTCATTGTTTTTCAGATATTTATAACATTTTTGTTATCAAACAGAATATATTCTAAGAAATATTATTTTCAATGAATATATTGATCAGTATATAGTCAAATATATGTGCTAGGTCATATTGATAAATATTTAACATGGAATAAGTCAGAAAATATTGCTTTGAAAATCAAATTTGTTCTTGCAAATTTCTATTCAACTTTTCATCTCTGATTTATTTATCCAATAAAGTAATTTATTTTTGAGTTTCCTTGTTCTTCCACAAAAGTTCTTGCAAATACAAAACAGAATAATCTTGAAAATTTTATTTTTCGTTACTCATCTATATATTATATTCATAAATTAAATCACCAAGGGAATTTTTTCAATAAATTTAAATTTAAAATTACAATTTTCTTTGTCCGCCTGAAATTAAGTGTCAAAATGTTCTTGATTTATATGATAGATATAAGATATTAATTCATATAAAAGGTCTTGAACTTATTAAAGTGAATGTAATCTTCACCTTGCTAAATTATGAACAAAGTAAACAAAAAAGTGTTCATTAATATCTTCTCAATTTAATTGATTATTGAATTCAAACGAATTTTTAATGAGATTTTAATTAAATCTTATGTAGAGTTTTATAAGACATCACTTATATAAACATATTTTAATCAAATAATTTGCGCTGAAATTAATAAGTTTTTAGTCAATAAAAACATTTACATTAAGGCAATAGTTTTTATGTTAAGAAGACATGTCGTTCTCATTCTGTGCTCTAAATGTTAAACAATAAAACTCTCGCGTTAATGAAAAAAAAATCTAATCATTTGAGGGAAGGAACAACAGATAGAGTCAGAGCCAACGGGTATTTCCTGAGCGAAAACTTTGAATTAGTAGACATTTTCCACAAAAACTAATTAATTAAAACTTTAATTAAAAATTACAACAAAATAATCACTACAGGAAAAGTGTTAAAATAATCTTGATATTGAATAATTAATCAAGAACAATGCTTTACGCTAAATAATTAAAAGCGAATGACCACTTTTATTGCACATTATTTAAATTTTTAATAACAAAAGTTTGGATGACTACCCCCATGGTTACCCCCTTCAGTCATTTCATGATTTATTCAGGAAAAAATTATTGCATTTTTGGGAAAACGTCTTCGAATAACATTTTATTGGCCAACAGTTTTCAATGTTTTCATTTTGTATTAGAGTTTGGAGTGAGTGAGTGATAGAGAGATAGAGATGGGAGAGAGAGAGAGAGAGAGAGATTTTATGGTTGACTCAATTTTCTTTCAAGAATTCCCATCGAATATAATTTTGGATAAAAATTTTGTCTCAAAATCTGTGATAATAAGAAATTCTTTACTTCAGAATAAGAGTACACTCTTTTCATGTATTTAAGTGAAGAAATGAAGAAATTTACTAAAGAATTTATTTTGGATTAATTTTTCTCTGAGTTTTTCTCATGAGAACTACATAAGTGGAGAGCCTTCTGTAAGTCAGAAGAATTTTTCAAAATAAATACAATTTTTAAAGGATTTAAAGTTTTGATTAAAAAATCTCTTAAATAAATAAATAAAATATTTTCGATTATATCATATTCGCCAGAATTCGAGCTCTTTTTTCATTAGAAAATAAAATTTAAATTCAAAGATAACTTTATTATTTATAATAACAATGTTGCCTAGCAACATGATTTCAAGAAATATAATACCTTTTTTTCAAGAAATTTAATTAAGCATGTTCAAATTTACCTCAATTCATTGTTCTTGATATTTCGATTTAGTTAATTGGACACAGTTCAAAAGTTCACCATGTTCAATAGGGTTTTCATTAAGTTCATCATTAATTCCAAGATAACCAATAAATCCGATTCCAATTAAGATTTTTCTCCGCACTCTTTCTGTTAACCCAAACACAGAATAAGAGATTCTAACAGTTTGTGATCAAATACTTTGAAATGAATTCCCGTATCAGAGGCTGTGCTCTCTTTATGTTATATCGATTTTGTCACATCAGTGAACAACAATGAACAAGGTAGAACATTCTTTAACTAACTAGAATATTCTAAAAATCAACCTTGCTCGAAAAATTTCTGGAACTATTGAATAAAATTCTCCGAAATGTAAAATTATACCAATGAAAATTGCTTGATTAAATTATTGAATCACCTATTTCTATAGTATACCGACAAAAGAACAAAGCTGAATATATGTACTTGCTTGTTTAATAACTAGATTATGTTAAATCAAAGACGAATAAACTGGAAAATGTGAATATTCTGTTCATTTTCTCTCTAATGGTTTAGTTTATTAGAGTTTCGATTTTTTCGTATATTAAATGAAAGGAAATTATATTATAAGTAAAGTAAGTTTTTTAACTCATGAACTAAAGGGCGTTACACTTATTAAACAAAATTGACTTTAATTTACTTATATATGAATATATGAAAGCCTAAAGTAATGAATAATTTTTTTTTGTTATTCTTTGAGAATATTATCAGACATTTATATGGCGTTCAGTTATTAGAGACAAATAGCAGTCAATTATTTTGAAATTATCTTTTCGATAGTATATGAGTTCAGTGTTTGATTGATAATTCTTTGGACAGTCAGATATGGACAGAATATGATAAGCACTAAATGCGGGTTCAATGAAATCATACAAACATATTATTAATGCCATTATTAAGACTTCCCATATATTCGGCTAATATTTTTATTCCTTTCCTAACATTAATCATCCAATTTTGTTGACTCTTGGAAACGCTTTTGACTTATTTATGTATTTTTATAATATATTCTTTCCTCGATGTTTACACTGTATTTCTAGATATGTGCAAGATCATTTTGATCAAAATGACTCAAAGACTTAAACTCATTTCAATTT
>JAQFZL010001595.1:0-10023 GCA_034695685.1 Galumna lanceata | reverse complement strand
AGTAAAAAGTGACACCTCTTCCCTTAATACAGTGTCGGAAGATTTTATCGCATTTTAGTTAATCGCTAACTATTAATCAGATCTTATACTAAGAATGAGTTGCGGCGAACTCTGTCTTTGTGTTATTTAAGTCAAATATCTTTAAAATATTAGTAAAGAATAATCAATAAATTGAATCAAAGATTATTCCTAAAAGATTTTTCGATTGATTTTGATAATAAAACATGTGATACACAACTGATTAACTATTTTAAAATCATTGCAAAATCAGATAATATTCTAATGAAACACTTCTAATGAATCAAAAGGAAATCACTCTTAAAAAGGATTTATAAAAAACATTTCCATAAAAAAAAAGACATGAAACGAATGAAAATCAAAACAATTTACAAAAACTTAGGATTAATAATAAATGAACTCACATTCAAAATAACAGACGGAACTCCTATTAGGAACGGCATCGGAGCCGACAGATAATCGAGAAGATGAGTGGGTAATACAGGAATGAATATGTGCTGCCAATGCATAGGGTAAATGAGCGAATTGGCCGCCTGTACACACGCAGACAATCGACTCAACTTCTTGGAAGTCATAATAATTCTCCTTTCGTTCAACATATTAGCAAATATCACAATCATATTCATGGCATCGATTGCATTGAAATATTCCGTCAAATTTCTCTATTATTACAATTTAAACGTTAGACTTATTTTGTTTAAAAAAAGGTTGACTCTCACGTCTTCCGGAATAGAGGGTAATTTCTTGTGATCGGGACAGTCAGCTGTAAAATCGTAAACCTTATCGTCTGCACAATAAGAGACAATCAGCTTAAGGCCCGGTTGAGGCACTTCTGAGCTATAAATCGATTCCAAAAATTTAAACACGAATTTTGCCTAAAATACAAATTATTGGAAATAATTATTTTAAATCAAAAGTCAATCAAATAATCAATTCTTTATTATATTCGTGACTTAATTTCATTACAAAAGGGAAAACTTTTCGCGAAATTAGATTTATAACTCTTTTTCCTGAATTACAATGAAATGCAGTTATTGTCAGAATTAATCATTTCTTTTCGTTATAACAAAAACTAATTTCAAATTTATTTTCTTTTGTTTGTTTTCATTGTCTTTAATTGAATTTTTCTTTGTTTATGACATTGACATTCATTTCTGAGTCAAACCACTTATGAGTTTGCATTTGATATTAATTAAAGACTAAAAAATTAATATAAAAGAAAAGCTGAAGAAAAAGAGGGAATTTAATACTACTGAGGAAACGGGAAATTTTAACTAAACTTTCTTTAACTTAGAAATTAAATATTTATTGTTATATAAAATTGTTTTTTAGGGGAAAATATTTATTACTTAAAACAAAGTCTATCGTTAATCTTAACGGAAGGAAATCTCGGAAATTTCGGAGGAAATCTAATATTTAAATAAAAGTTGTATTTAAAATGTTATCAAATTATGTCAAAAAAGAAATCATTAAATTATCCAATCATTTCATTTAATAGATAAGATACTACTATTGAAATCCATTTAATTTCATTTGAAAGTAATTAAAAAGTCTATAATTAAATGTCTTGTATTAAATGTTCATTGTTTATAAATGAGGATAATTTGCTGAACAGAATATTTTAAAATTACTCAATTAAAGGTCAAATGACATCATATGGTTATATAGGGTTTGGGATAAAAATCTAATTAAAACATCAAGAAATTAGTTAAAAATAAATAAATAAATGATTAGAAAAGTGATTAAAAAACTCATTTAAACTAAACAGAACTCTTTCGCCAAAAAAATTATTAAATCAATGAAAAACTACCAGAAAATTATTAAAAAATTTTTTATTAAAATCGATTTGTAATTCATAAATGAGTTGTACTCCGATTGAAGAACCACTTCATTAAAATTTCAATTTAAATATTTTTACGACAAGTTTTCCTCTTAATATTTATTAAGAATAACGGAAAAGATTATTAAGACTCACTTTAGGGATACTATTAGTCATTTCTGCGCAATGATTGAGAATTCTGAAGAAAGTTGAGTGCCAGGGAAGGTATGACAACATCACAATACATGTCTGATTGTTGGGCGCGTGTCGGCAGAACCCGAACGTCCACTTGGAGTCAATGTTTGTTAAAACAAACGAAAAATGAGTTACAGTTTCCCTAAAAAGTGAACCAAAATTTAATAAATGGTTCATAAAATAAATGCCTTTTAGTTATCTCTTCATTTAAATTCATTCCAAGATTTAAATTATAAATTCATAGAAAGGGCATCACTGGTTGCACACCACATGACTTATGCTAAAAGCAATTATTAGTTAATTTCTGGTTATCCCATATCTCATCTGAACTTAAATTTGAGAGAATTATGCAAACAATTTATGGGAGTTTTTTGCGATAAAATCTTTTTTTTTTTTGGGAAATACTCAAACAATATAAGCCTTTGAATGAATGATAAAATTAATGTCTTTTTTTAGAAAAATATAATTCTGTTTTTATACATAAATATTTGAAAATTAGTTCAAAGTCTTTATATTTAAACTAAATTCAATTAAACTAAAATAAACTAAAATATGATAAAACCATAATTAATGGGAAAAAAGGGCGCTCTTTAGATATACTTTTGATAATTTCTGTATATTTTCTGATATATTTTGTGAAACTTAAGCACAAAAACAAGATATTTAATACGAGTTTTAGTCAAAAGAATTATGTCTTAATTGTAATGGTTTTTAGTTTACTTGAGAGGAAAAATGTAATCCAAAACCCATAAGACTTGTGACAAGTCGTATGACAACAAATATCTTTTAGTGAAATAAAATTTAGAAAATTTTATTTCACTAAAAGTAACAAAAAATCAGAGTTCGAGTGCTTTAAATGAAATGCATTTACGAATGAAAAATGAAATAAAATTTTAAAAATAATTAATAATTTAAATGCATTTCAAAGCAAAGATTAGCCAAAAATGAGTTGAAAAAGAAATGCTAACACATTGTAAGCACAGGGATATGCAAATTGTGGCACAGATTTCAATATCTCCTGCGATGAATAGTTATCTGGATATTTCTGAAGAATGAATGGCATTTCGGTGGCACTCGAAGGCATTCCTATTTCCAAATAACACTCAAATATACGGTTAATATCGCTGTTTGTCCTATAAATCAAAACAAAATCCAATTTTAATAATCGATTGATTAGTCAATGAATAAACTGAAGGCAATGTTTTGATAAAGAAATCAATACCTAATTCTCGATCCCATTGTTGTTATAATTGAAAATATATTGAATTTCTATGAAATTTATTTATAAATCACTGTTTTATTGAAATATAAAATATTTTCAAAACATAATTAAATTAAAAACAAAACAATTTAACTAAAAAACAAATAATAAATTCAAAACTAAACTAAATTTAAAAACATTTCACTAATTGTGTGACATTTCGGTCGTAAAAAACAAACAAAAAATCACTAAATTTTTGAAATAACACTAATAAACAGTTTGTTTGTATATTAAACACATTTTATTAGTTATTAACAGTTTAAGAGTTAAATTGGGACTCATTTTGAATAAAACATTTGATTAAATAATAAGTAAATCAATGAATATGTGTTTCATTTGTTGTCTGAATGAAGTGTCGACACAATAATCAAATCAAAAATCGTTTCGTGTTTTGCGTTCAATTGAATGGCATTTCATTCATTCAGCGAATGACTCGTATTTCGTATGAAATGCTTGACTCCAATTGAAATACTTTTCACACCCTTTTGACAGAAATACTCTGAAATATGACCACTGATTCCAATATCATCGGACGATACCATTACTTATAATTAGGGAAAACACTTTCAAAAACAATATTGAACTCTATTTGGATAAAACTCATTCAAAAAAAGAGCGACAAAGTGTCTCATTGTTTTTCACAAGAACTTCATCAATAATTTGATGACATTATAAAATGAAAAAATTGTGTAATTTATGTTAAATTATATAAACACTCGACTTTTGTTGCTCTTTCTTTTGAATAGTTTATGTTTGGAAGGTTTGTTCACTTATTACGTTCAATAAAATATAATATTATAGAATAGTTGTTTTCATAAATCGCGCTGAACATAGGGAAATAAACAAGTAAAAATATATTCATAATCAATGTTGATAATTAGAATTTTTTATTCAAACTTATTAAATTTAATTAATTTTGTCCATATAAAGCATATAAGATTGGTGAAATATGTCTTGTAAATTACTAAAGTGTATAATTTTAAAAATAAACTTGGTAATCATTTTTAAGGGCGTTTTAATACACTTTTAGATTTAGGAATTTTTAAATTTGGCACTTGATTAATATTAAACTAAATGAACAAGAGTAATGTCAAATAATTAATATTGAATTCATAGAAAAATTAGTGGAAAACTCACTTATTAGCCATAATTGATAACCTTTTGTCCGCAGTTTTATTTATTATAGAAATTTAACCTTGAATATAACATAAAGAGAGGGTGAACTTTACAGAATATTAACTTTGTATATTAATAAATATTAAAGAGTTTATTTCAAATGAGCTTGCTAATAGTATTTAAGGTTATATACTTTAAAAACCAGAAATTTCAACTTTTAGATTCTTAAATAGAGTTAATCCAAATATAAATTATTAAAATTAAATTTTATTAAAAAAGTTTTATTCGGGAGAAAACATTTCGTTGAAAATTAAATAAAAAAATATTTCTAAAACAGTTATTAAATGATTGAAGTCTTATATTTGTTATTAAAAAGTACTAAAAAATTATTTGAAGTGGTTTTTAATAATCGAAAGTTGTTTTTAACACCAAATGTGAGAAATGTTTAAATATTTTGTACTATTTTTTGGTTCGCATTTTTAAATTCAATCATAAATTGTTTCAAGATTTCTGTCTCTTCGAGAGTCATAGCATTGAAAAGTGAGGCTCTCATTCCCCCGACAGAGCGGTGGCCTTTCAATTGAATCATATTTCTGGCCTTCGCTTCTTCTAAGAACTTCTTTTCAAGTTCTGAATCTCCGTCAGAACCGCCGACTCTGAACGGAATGTTGACTCGACTGCGAGAATTGGCATTAATGGGTGAGTAATAAAAGCCGTTTGATTTATCGATCACATCATAGATTAACTTTGATTTTGCATCACAACGTTTGGCCATCTCTTGAAGGCCTCCCTTTTCTTTAATCCATTGAAGATATAGTCCGCACATATAAATACTGAAACAATTCATAAGAATTTGCATAATATTGTGTTAATGAATGCAATATAACGTTAATTAACTTACGGATAAACAGGAGGTGTGTTGTAAAGAGAGTTGTTTTCATCCATTATCTTATAGTTAAGAATTGATGGACACACATCCATAGCTTTTCCGATCAGGTCTTTTCTAACCACAACTATTGCTAATCCGGCGATTCCACAGTTCTTTTGAGTGCCGGCAGCGATAACTCCATATTTTTCGACATCAATGGGTCGCGTCAAGAAGTTTGAGGTCATATCACATACAAGCGGTACATTTGGCAATGATTTAGGAACTGAATTATATTCAATGCCGTGAATTGTTTCGTTGTCCGTATAAAACAAATATTTAGCGTTTGGGTTAAGTTTCCATTCATTTTCATTCGGGGTTTCAGAATATTTCTGCACTTTAGGGTTAGCTTTGTTGACATTCATGTACTTCTGAGCCTCTTTAGCCGCTTTGTCACTCCAGGCACCACTTATTAAATAGTCAGCAGATGACCCATCTTTCAATTGTGAGACCATATTCAAGGGAATGGCTGCAAACTGACCGGTACCCGAACCATGCATTAAAAGTACGCTATAATTATCGGGAATTCCCCTAAAATTTAAAAATTGTTTATCATTTAACAGTTTTATAACAAATAATTATGAATAGAATTTTGTAATTTTTTTTATAATTAATTACATTAATTCTCTCAAAAGGTTTTGAACATTCTTTACGATGGCTTCAAATTCAGGTGATCTGTGACTCATCTCTAAGGAAAATAAATTTTAATAGATTACAGACAAAGTCTACGAATTATTAGTTAAAATATTTATAAAATTTAAAATAGTTTTCCTAAAAAATATATAAATATTTCAATACTAACCCATAACACTAATACCAGTATTTCCATAATAGATGAGTTCTTCCTGAGCCTTCTTCAATATCTATTTAAAATATAGTTTAATAATCTTTAAAATAAGCAAGGTATATTGTCACTTACTTCATAGGGCAATTTGGCTGGTCCTGGTGAAAAGTTTATCACTTTAGCTGACATTTTGGTTTGAAATTCAAACTTTGAATGAATTATTACAAAAAATTTGAGAATTTAAATGTTTAAATGGTTTTAAACTAATTATGAATTATATGTAACACTAGACTAGTATTACAGACGCTTTTTTATGTAACTAAGCGTTTGTTAAACACTTTTGGAGTTTATGAACAGAAAATGAGTTGAAAGTGAATGACAGCGACGTGTTATTTGTTGGGAACGACCTTCAAAAGAGTCGGTTATTTTTCGAAAAATTCCTTTTCAAGGATTTCTTGTTTTTCTCAATTTTCACTCAAAACCAGAAACGATTTCAACGATTTTTATACTTTTCTCGTTAGAGATAGACTTTTAGACATAAAGTCTCTCAAATTTTGACTAAAATTTGTCTTTTAATTTGATTAGAAAATCAATTTTTGTGAGAATTATTTTATTCTACAGTTTTTTTTAAATATCATACAAATGTAATATTAGATTAAAAAGTGTTTCTCTCAATAATTTAGTTAATTTTAAAACAAATATTTATATGAAAATTAAAATTTATGTCCAAAAATTTGTTAAAATAATAATTAAAAAAAAGTTTTTCCACTGAAAATTGTTTCAAATTAATTAGATTAATCAGATCAAGATATTAGCAAGTATATTTCAAATTTTGTTTCAGTTTATTTCAATTTAAAATCTGTATTTAATAAATCAAATCTACATTTGAACCCTATTTAGGCATACATTTAGAAATCAGTTTGTGGTCCACTTTTCCCAAACATTCATATTTGCCACCCTTTTCACCTTGTCCATCTATGTCCTTTATTATACTACAACTCTTACTAGCGATATGTTCAAGACACTTTTCGGAATCAAGTTTATGTCCCTCCTCCATTAACTGTTTAGCTTCTGAATTTTTTTCAGTTAGACAATTTCTAACCAAGGTGAAAGCCTCTTGGTCTTTAGCATCCGAACAAACGAATCCCTTATCTTTTAAAAAAAATTGAATACAATTTTAATATTGAAAAAAATTTATATTATACCACATAATAGTCGCGACACTATCTTTCCCGGCTCTGGATCAGTACAATTATCTGCTAAAGCATATGAGATGGAGATTACCAAGAATAATATGATAATGTTAATTTGTTGCTTCATTATTTTAAACTTTTTAAGTCGTATCAATTGATTTGATTTATAGTCTGAATAACATTCAGTGCATTAAATAATTTATTTATTCAATTGTTTAATACATCTGTTCTTTTATTAACAATTAGTTTATTAAAGTTTATTACATAATCTTTGGATATATTTATTTCAAAATTGAAATTTCAAAAATCCCTTCAAATGAATTGAATTCATTTGAGCATGATGAATTAATGATAAATACATAATTCATTCATAATTCAAACTGATTATTTCAATTGGAACAAAACAAAAAGCCTAATAATATATATTTAAAAAGATCATGAAATGGTCTTGTTAAAAAAATGAAGTCAAATTGATATAGCTATGATTAATAAAACATCTTTGAAATTAAATTATGGGTTTAGATATATATTTAACCCATGAAAATATACTTGCAAAATCATAGAGTTAATTTAAATTCAAAAAAGATAAAAACATTTGAATTAGGAAGAGGAAATTCAAAAACATTTCATTAAAAGTTATACGTGAATATAAATTTAAAGCCAATAATAAGTGTATTATAAAAATCATTAAATTGAAACCAGATAAGTGTTCATTGGATTCAATTTTTGCTGGTGGACAGTCCGACATATTGTTTGTAGTACCATGCCGTTTGAGGCCTCTTTATAAACGGAACTTTTTAGGACACTGGTCACATTCGAAAGCGAGTTTCTGTCTTCTCTGTATTTTCTGTTTTCAATTTTTCATTGATACCTCAAGAGTGAAGATTTGTCTTTGCAATCTCAATTGGAACTTGTCAAAATTTTCTTTAGCCTTTTCTGATTCCGCTTCAAATCGTTGATTTTCTTCTCGTTTACCATTCACTCTTGCATTGAATTCATCAATGAATTACAATTTTTCCTGCCTTTTGGCAAAGTATGCCCCATACATAGCAGTAAATTGTGCCGGAGATATTGCGTAATTTTCAATTCGAATTTGATCTGGAATCTAAAAGCAATAAGTATGAAAATAATTGAAAGCAATAAAATAAACGAACTTTACAAGAATATTAATAAAAGAAAATAAGTGAAACGTTTAAAAATCGGATTTTGTTATTCTTGATTTAAACGAGCGATTCGAGCTCTCCTGCGATAGTCATTTAATTCCCCGTAATTATTTGCATTATTATATTTTAAGTGTGTGCGTCTTTGACTCGAATAACTGATCACTTTGGCAGTACGCGAATTGTCGGAAAAAATGTACCGGCAAGATTTGCGATAAGCTGGAATGTGTTTCGGTTTGATTGGTTATATGCTATAGAGGTCGGAAACCTCAACGAAGTGACTCGTCGTTTGTGATATAACGAGGTGACATCACTGCTGTTTAGTGAATAACTCCACATTAGTCTGATAAATGATCTTGGTGCAAGGTTGAAACAGTGGATATTTCTAAATTGCGTTTCCATTGGTTGATCTCATTCTCTGACTTTACACCTGATGTCGAATAAAACAGAACCATTGGTGCTAACATCCCGAAGACCACATGCAATGGTCAATATGTCATTAAATGTGTATTGTTTATCAATATTGAAGAGTTGTTATCGAATACCAAAATCATAGTGGTTGATATAAACCACTAGTGTGTGAAGAAATGATTAGCTATCTGTAGGACTAATATAGATGGGACCACCATGATCATTGAATTGTGAAGTGATTTCTCTGCTTCTAACAATGGGTTAGCGTTTGATGAGTTTGATATTTTCAAATAATTTTATTGAAATTTGAAAATATATATATAATTAAGCATATTTTATAAGTTTTAGTTCCTAATGAGGGGTTTAAGAGGGTTAAAATGGGGTTTAAAGTTTCAGTGTATTGAGTGGTTTGATTATAAGCATTGCATAAAAGCAGAGCTGAGTAGCTTAGTGGTAGTGCTTAGCGCTCTGAACCCACACATCGTGAGATCGACTACTGGCAGAATCAACCAGGTATTAACTTTTTTTAAACTAATATTCAATTAATTATATATTAAATAATAAGATTTAATAAAAATAAAATTAAACTATGAATAAAATTTGATTTTTATTTTAAAATATTTAATGAAAGTGATAGTTAATGAAGAAATCTTCAAAGCATAAATACATATTACAAATTTTACATTGAATGAATGGCATAGAATTACAGATATTACATGCATTCTTATCTAAATCAAATAATAAGTCATTAATATTTAAATAATTACTTTTTTCATTATTGTCTAAATTATTCCAAGCATTTTTAAAAAATAATTTGAACTTTCCACTTGAAAATTGATTGAAGATTAAGGACCACATTTTCGTTATATTGTTTCTATCTTTTAAATTGATATCAATTTGTTCTAAAATTACAAAATGACTGATTCTTTTTGCTATTGTTTTGCAGTGTCTGAATACAGATAAATCTAAAGTTTGTATTTCAGATGTTGTTTTAGGAGGAATAGTTAATCTTTCCAAGTTATTATTATTTTTATGAATATTTGAATCTTTTTGACCAGAAAAAGAGTCCAATAATAATAAACTTTTTGAAGGCATATAGGGTTCGAATGCATTTTCATACCTAAATAAAAATACCTGGTTA
>JAQFZL010001594.1:0-10025 GCA_034695685.1 Galumna lanceata | reverse complement strand
TACACAAACTTGGAATTCATTGATACAATAATTTATTAGTTGAATAAATAAAGTGCTATAAAATGGCTTTATTTTTGAAATTAAAATGCTCTTTTTAAATTTTCTTTTTGGTCTTACTATTTTGAATGGAATAAAGGGACCGTTTGGTGCAATAATTACTTCAATACTCATGGGTTTGAGGATCATATAATTTTTTAAACATTAAATTAACCTAAAGCTACAAAAAAACGTCATTTTTAACTATTTTTGAAATTTTCCAAACCTAAAAGTTCTTCACTTACTTTATTGTAATAAACGTTGATAGAACTCTTTTATTCCGGATCCGGAGTGTGGAACGATCCACTTTCAGCATTTGAAACGATTTCAATGTCATCAACTGAGAAGTTTTTGTTGGTGTTTACTCTTTCTTGTAATTCAAAATTATCTTTTTCTAATGCAAACCTTAAGCGAATATGCAATTAATGCCTTGAAGAGTGTCATATGTCGGGTTCAAATCGATGGGTTTTTTTTTGTTGGGATGACATCCTGATTTTGAATAGAACAAACGATTTGTTTTAATTGGTTTTTTCACCCAAGGCATAGCATAATTTGGATGGACTTGAAAAAAATGGTTTAACATATGATTGGAGTAGCCTTGGAAACTACTAAGAAAGTGATGAAAACCTGCTCTTTAAGTTGCATCTATGTCGTTTTTAACGAGTGGCTTAAACTTTTCGATGGAAAGATTTGGTTTCTTGTCGTCTTTGTTATTTATTAATATAAATTAACATTTTACAATACAAAAAAAGTATTCATTAAAATAAATGAATTATGAAAAATAAAATTAAATTTTAGATCAAATTTCAAAATTATTAAAAACAAGAGTAATGTAATTTATTTTCATAAATTCCACGATTCATAAAAAAACACATATAAATACTTGACGAAATAACAAAAGAAATCTGACATTTCTTAATGATGCAGAAAAGTTTAAATTTGTTAGTTTTATTAATTGTCACAATGATAATGTCAATTCAATTTGTGTATGCATGTGAACCGTATAAAAAGTCTTGTAATGTAGATAAAGATTGTTGTTCAAATCGTTGTTTAGATTGGTCTAAATACTTTAATATTATTAAGGAAAAAGAAAGGCATTTGTATAGGTTAGTATTTGTTTTATTATTTGCCTTTAACTTTGATTCATTTAAGGGTATGTATAGGAAGGGCAGAAAATGAATAAGAAATAATTGGATCGGTAATCAATGAATCAATATCTTAAAAACAAAGAATCACAGAAAATGTTGAAATCACTAAAGAAAAGTTTTATCTAATATTTAATTATTGTATTAATTTTAAATAAATATTATTGAAACTAATCATTTCATTGAGTAATTCTATGAGTCTTTAAAAATATTTTAATTTTGGCCGATAGATCATTCAATATTCATTCCTCTTATCCTCTACGAGGGTCGTAGCACAGGCCATAAATGGTTGTCCGCTTAAGGTTGTCCCGACTAATGGTCGTTTCAACTGCCTTGGAATAGTCGACTCTCACCTTCGCATAAAGATGTCGAAACCTGTCTGACCATTTCAAGCGTGGTCTTCCATGAGGTAAACTTCTAGTTGGCTGAGCCGAGTAGACCTGCTGCGGAAGTCTACCCTGTAATGAACTCAGTACGTGTTCAAATCATCGCAACAATGATCTCGACTTTGAGAAACAGGGGCTCGATTCGCAATCTCTCCTGTATTGCAATGTTATGCTCTCTATTCGTATAACACCTTAAACCTTACGAAAATACCGCATTATGGCCGCCTGTACCATGAATTTCATTCTTACGCTTAAAATCCAAATCTCATTAATATATTTAGAAGTCGGGCAGTATAATGACTTGGAAACTGACAATTTAACCTCGTTACTGAGCTGAGCCTTACCGACAACTGTTCAATGAAGCTATTACAGCAAAACACCTATTTTTCTACGCGGCCTCAGTTCAATTCCGACACTCAAGTATTGAAATCAGAGAAACTTTTCATTTCATTCAAATGAAGCTTTACCAACTTGGAGAGTACATTGAACATCTCGCCTAAAGATCACCTTTACTTGGATTTTGGCAGAAGTAATTTTTATGCTGGCTTCACGGCTATCGATTCCATAACTATATTTATCTACAAATATTCAAATGTTTCGACCAATAAACCATATAATATTATAAATATTCAAAAAACCGAGATTGATTTTCAAACCTATTTTGAAATCGAAATCATTTTTTAGGCTCATCAATGAGAATATGTTTTGGTTATAGGTTTTAATAAAATATCAATATAAATAAATTCGATTTGTTTTAATTTAATTTTAAATTCTTCAATTATTTTCAAAAAGTTGAATAATTTTATTTTAATTTATTATTATTAATTAATATTTAAGCCCTAAATTTGTTTTTATCGAACGAATATTCAGGAATATTCAAATATATAAAATAAAACTTGATTCAGATTAACCTCTGCTACATCATCTATCTATTATGGAAACTCCTCTATAACCTCAACTGTTTTCTAGGACCCGATTTTTTGATCATATGATTTCTGTTCCTCTATTATGGAAATCCCTCTATAGCTTAAACTGATTTCTAGGACCCGATTCATTGATTATATGATATCTGTCTCTTTATTATGGAAACCTTCTTATAACGTCAACTAAATCTTTAGTTCCGAGCGTTTGACGTATTAGAGGTTTATCTTTATTTATAACTTCACTATGTTTTTATAGTTCAATGAGTCAAAGTTTTTTTAATTGAATGCTCATACTTAATTTTTACTAACAAGCTGAGTTAACATTACTTACACCCGGAAATTGTTATAAAAATAGTCCCCTTAAAATCTTCATGAAAAACTGGTCAGAAATTTTGTGTATTGTCTAATCTAAGGGTTAAAATAATTCATAAATTTACACTAGTTTTTTCAAGTTTTTTGCATTTTCTGAAAACTTTTTCTAATAACCCCTATAAATTTCAAAAATCAAGATATTCACCATTTGTGACCTTGACTTTTGCCATATTAGAAAATAAATAAGGTTTAAATTATTTAACATGATAATTCAAGTTTAAATTTAAACTTTCTATTGAAGTTATCTGAAGGATATTTATTGGTTATTTATCGGCGATTATAGGTTAGCTCCCCCCTTTGATCCAACGCAGAAGTATTATATACAACTGAAAACTCTATGTAAACTCTTACTTTTCATTCATTATGACTTTAATTTATACTTTACTTCAGTCCCGAGAATTTTCCGTAAAGTAAAGTATTTATAAAATGTTAAAAGAATTGAAATTATTCATGACATCAAAGAGCAAATAACTATATTGTGAAGACAATTCAATTTCATTTATTTAATACAAAAAGTTAAAATTAAATAAAAAACAATTTTTTTGAAATTTAACGATTAATTCTTCGTTTTTGTTGAAATAGTTTGGTGATCACCCATTTGATTAGTCTTCACAAACAATCTTTGCTATCATGAAAGAAATTAAAACAAATAATGAAACTAATGCTTACTATCCACCGCCCCAATCAAGACAACGTTTAGTGCAACAATCCCTATCATATTCACATCTGAATCCAGGCAAAAGACAGGAATACACAGATTTGAATGATATTAGTATTAAAATAACAAACAACATCATCAAATAAAATCTTCTATTCATTGTTAACCAGTGTTTGAATTATTAATAATTAATTAAACATTAAAATATGTATTAATTTATAAGTTGTAGATTTTATAAATTCAACAAAGTTGGAGTGGAAACACAATTTTCACTACATTTATGGCTGTTTTTAATTCAAATAAAAAACTCAAAATGAATTCGATGAATTCATATAACACGCTATTAAATTCATGTGAAGTCACAAAACGACTGTTAAAATATTCAAAAATATTAATTATTAAAAATACGGTTTATTTATTCCTTAATAAATATCGATCAAAAATATCATTCATAATTGGAAATGCTTATTGTCTTTAGTTTATAGAGTGTTTCAGTTTTTATGAAATATTCTGTTCAACGACTTTTAGTAATTCTTTTGAATTCTTTTGATATGTCAGCAAACATTTCATTGTGTTCATCTACACTTTTGTTTTAAATTCAAGCAATGATTGTGTTTTAATTAATAAATATTTAAATTTTTAGGACAGACCTACGTCTTACTTATGGAATAATCATTTTTTTGTCTCTGTTTTGATTGAATTGGAGGCGTTGTGTGAGTTGGCGTCATTTGCTGAGGGTTACAGTTAATGATTGAAATGTTGGTGGATGTGCTCAAAGAGAAACTTTTTACTAAACTTATTTTTGTAAATGTAGTAAAAAATTAAAACATCTTCAGGAAATGGGGAATAGGAGTAGATCATATTACGTTATGAATTATAGGAAATTCTCAATTAATAACATTTCTTTCACTTTTAACGGGTCTACATAACAAACGCCTCCATTGCATAAAGATTACTATATATTAAATTATATTTAAATTTCAAAAATAAAATAAAACTGGTGTAACACACTGGCGAATTGAACAAACAACTAAACTGGCGATTTTGCATGAAAATTTTGGTTATTCCCTTTTATTTGTTAAATTTTCAAAATTGATTTTATTTTCTTAAATATCATCAAATAAACATCAATGATTACAATTTTAATATAACTGCTATTAAACTAATTAAAACCTTATCAGTCTTCATTTGTTAACCTATGATGATTTTCATTGTTTTTAAAATATTATTTTACAAAATATTAAACTATTAAAAGTTAAAAAATAGTTTTTAAGTTCGAACTTAAAACTTACTAACAGTATATCAAAAAAAGCTCAAACATTAGTTGAAAACTTTTCACACAAAATAGTGATAAATAGTTGAAATACCCTATTATGTTCAGCACTTTAAATTAGAGAATCAAACGGACCGGACTTGAGGCAAAAATTTCCGGACAAGAACGGACGGGATTTAAGTGTTAAAAATTTCGAACCGGACCTAAACTAATTTAGTATGAAATTTCAAAATTAAAGAGAATTCATTTTATTAATATGAATATTTATAAAAGTACTAATCACTCATTTGAATGATATCATTTAAAAATGAATGTTAAATTAAAGAGATACAGTCAAATGCTTATTAGTTAAAATACAAAATTAGTTTAAATTTCCAAATTTTTGCTCAAAAATTATTCATTTAATTTTTTAAAGAAAATTTTTATGAATTATTCATTAAAATAAATCAAAATCATAAGTAAACCGTAAAATAACACTATTTAAAAATGAGTGTGAAATTTATTAACTGAACCGGATCAAGTATTTTTGGTTGTCGGATCGGACCTGGCCGGACCAAACCTGTGTTGTAAAATTTTTGGAATTGACCGGACCTTTGATTATTGGTTTGATTTGGGTCTCTACTTTACATATATTGATTAAACCGATTCGTATTAAATTTTAGAGAAAAACAAATCAAAACCATGGACTCACATGACTTTCTCTATTTGAGACAAATTCTTAGAAAATTATCATTGATGTGTCATTTTTGAAAAGATAAGTGGTTTTATAACTATAAATATTTTATTTCATCTTTTGCTTTATTAATTTCTGAAAGTAAAACTAATTCTAATTAATAATATAAAAAATTCATTTTATTGTTATTTTGATAAAAAGTGGTATTTCAATCGAAATAAGTTACATGTCTATTCCGATATATTTTACTTCATTTTTGAATAATCAATTTGATAATGTTAATTCGGATTTATATTTGAGTAAGTTAAACATTTCTATTGATTTTCGAAAATAACATACCCTTTCCTGTTTCAATTAATTTTTATATTATCAAATATAATTTCACTCTTTCATTATACGTTGTATCAGGTTCAATTCTCTATACTTAATGAAGTATAATGATCAATGACTATATCAGACATGGCGAAAAGGGGGATGAACAGATTTCCCCCACCAACTCAGACGAGAGAATCCTTAAAATAACCTCACATGAGAAGTGCAATTCCCTCTTTCGCAGACAATACAGGCAAAGAACAGACTCGGTTTTTCCAAAATTTTAGTTAATTTTGCGATTTTCCAACAGAAAAAATTAATTTTAATTACTTTTGTTAGGCTAATTTATTATTTTGGGCTAAAATGGCTTTTTTTTATGCAAATATTGAAAATAACAAACTAATTAAATGATTGATTAAAGGTTGAGGAGTTCCCGAATACACACAAACCCTATAAAAAATAAAATTTAAACTAGAATTACCAAGTTTGCTAATTCATACAATAGTTATATTTATCATATGATTATAAATTTTTTTTTGTTTTACTCATTTTATTTGTGAAAATGATCCTTCACAGAATAATAATAAATGATTGTTCAAAATTAATAGTTTATTCAATGAAAATTTGGGAGGTTGTTCAAAATAAATTGAATTTGATTTAAACAACATTTATTTCAATTAATTTTTTATTAATATTCAAATAATTTTATAATTTGTATGCTCATGAAAATTCATATTACTTTTATTGCATCAGTATAACATTTTGTCATTCATGTCACGGGAATGAGAGTCACGAAATTTTTCAACTCGGAAGTGGGAGGGAACAGGAGGGAGAACTTTTGAAAATTCCGGTTCTTAAAGCGAAAATTCTGGTTGAAGCATTTACAAATAACTTCGTTAATAAAATGAAATAAACCATAGAATATTATAAATATTCAGAAAACCGGGACTCATTTTCAAACCTATTATGGAATTGAAATCATTTATTAGGCTCATCAATGAAAATATGTTTTGATTATAAGTGGTAATTAAATATCAATATTATAAATATATTTGATTTGTTTTAATTCAATTTTTAAATCTTCAAATATTTTCAAAATATTAAACAATTTTATTTCAAATTATTATTAATTAATATTTAAGCCCTAAATTTGTTTTTATAGAACAAATATTCAGGAATATTCAAATATATAAAATAAAAATCTGATTCAGATAAGCCTCTACTACATCATCCTTCTATTATGGAAACCTTTCTATAACCTCAACTGATTTCTAGGACCAGATTCATTGATCATATGATTTCTGTCCCTCTTTTATGGAAACCCCTCTATAACTTCAACTTATTTCTTGGATCCGATTCATTGATCATATGATTTTTGTCCCAATATTATGGAAACCCCTCTAAACCCCTTTCTGATCCAACCCAGAAGTATCATAAAAAATCTTTCTTTTTATTCATTAAGACTATAATTTATACTTGATTTCAGTCGTGAAAACTTTCCATAAAGTAAAATATCTATAAAATGTTGGTAGATTTGAAGTTAGTAATTATATCAAAAGGCAAAGAACAACATTGCGAAGACAAATTTTTTTTATTCTAATTGAACACAAGAATTGAATATCAAATAAAATAATTATTGTAGTGATTTCATCATCAATTCTTGGTTTTTGATGAAATAGTTTGATGATCATCCATTCAAATAGTCTTCACAAACAATCTTTGCTATTTTAAAAAAAATTAAAACAAATAATGAAACTAGTGCTTACTATCCACCGCCCCAATTAAGACAACGTTTAGTACAACAATCTTTATGATAATCACATCTGAATCCAGGCAAGAGACAGGAATACACAGATTGGATTGATATTAGTATTAAACAAACAAACAAACTCATCAAATATAGGCTTCTATTCATTGTTAATTAGTGTTTGATTTATTAAAAACTAATCAAACATTAAAATATGTGGTAATTTATAAGTTGTAGATTTTATAAATTCAACAAAGTTGGAGTTAAAACACAATTTTCACTACATTTATGGCTGTTTTTAATTCAAATAAAAAACTCAAAATGAATTCGATGCATTCATATAACACGCTATAAAATTCATGTGAAGTCACAAAATGGCTATTATTTGTTTTGATTAAATCAATGCTTTAAAAATTTTATATGAAATAAATAGGATATGAGTTAGGATTTGCGTTTGGTTCAGTTTTTCTGCAGTAAAAATATATTCTCTCAAACTGAATTATCAATATAAAAATCAAACCCTTTTAAATTTATTTTATATTTCACTCTTTCATTATACGTGTATCAGGTTCAATTTTCTATACTTAATGAAGGACTATGAAAAATGTCTATATCAGACATGGCGAAAAGGGGTTAAACAGATATCCTCCTCAACTGAGACTAGAGAATCCGAAAACCGGGGAACGTTACTTATAATAATTTTTTATAATTTATACATTTTTCACTACATTTACGTTCACCTTGATTGCATAGAATATTTAGGTCATTACATATGAAATCTTCCTTTAAATAACTGAAATTCTAAAACATAAAAGAGCTGGTTTTAAATCAAAACTAATTTTGACATTTATAGTTTGTTAGATTAAATTACTTCATTAAAAAAATTAAAATATATAGTGCATCAAAAATTAACTTATAGTAAACCTTCAATCAATTGATAATTGAATTTTCATGAGTGAACTTCATATTCAAAGCATTTTTTTCAAATATTTTTGAACTGCTATTTATTAAAAATTCAAAAAATATTATATTTTTAAACTGTCATATACTGTCAAACTTCAAGTCTCATATAAACTTGAAAATTGGTTCAATATTGACTCACTGTTTGTCTATGCTCTAAAATTTAGAGTCTCAATAATTTGCATATACAGTAATGTCCATTTATAACGAGTCTATGGAACTGACCAAATGACTCGTTATATCCGAAACTCGTAATAAACGTTTCTATAAACAAATGTATTTATGTTGAATGTTAAAAAAATACAACAAATTATTATGTCTCAAAAAAATGGCTGACAGTAATGTAAACAAAAATTTCAGTCAATTAAACTGTGAATCGAATCATCTATCAAATAATGTTCATAATGATTTGAAAGGTTTAAAAGTAATTCATATAAACTCTCAATCGATTGTAAATAAAATCAATGATATAAGAGTGATTTGTGACGAATTTAAGCCACATATAATTTGTTTGACTGAAACATGGCTTTCAAAACATAAACACTTTGACTCTGAATTTATTATAAATGGTTACCAATCATACCGCAAAGATAGAGAGAACAGAGGGGGAGGTATTGTGGTTCATGGTCTTAACAACGCAAACTTCACCAATGAAGAAGTGGTCATTAAAAATGATAAAACGATTGAAACACTTATTGTTAAAATTAAATATAAAATTTTAAAACCAATTTATATTATGACTGTTTATCTCAAACCTAATTCAATAAACGAAAAATTAATTCAAGAATTTAATCAAATTATCTCTAAATTTACGTCTAACGAATTAATTATTATCGAAGATATTAATCTTAATCTCAACTCAACTGATGATAATATTTGGTTTAATAACATATCAGACCTCGGATTACATCAATTGATTACCGCTAAGACAAGAATGGATTCAATTAAAGATCATATCTATACTAACAGACTTAACAATATAAGTGGTTCTGGAGTAATAACTATTGATTTTTCAGATCATCTTCCCATATTTTTTGGTCGCAAATTCAGATATAATGAAAGAATAAAAGTTGGGATAAATTCAGTCATTTTTTACCGAAAATGGAATGACATTAATGTTAATAAAGTGAATGAAATATTAAATTCAATTGAATTAAATGAAAGCGATTGCGTCGACAAAATGGTTAACGATTTAAACCTGAAAATTTAGGAAATTATTTATTATGAAATCCTTATAAGGAAAAAACGAATTAAACTTAAAATGCGTGACAAATGGATCTCAATTTCCGCCGGTTGGAGAAGTGTAGTCATACCTGAAAGTATGATCTCAACTCTCGTGTCACGATGTTTGGCTATCAGTTTCTTGATTTGATTGTTTCGGTGAGGGGTTGCTGCATCTTTGGTCAGGATTGTCCCTTTTTTTGTGTTCATTCTTTTTCTTTAAATGAAAAATGAAGAAATACCCTTCAGGTCTCTCCTTGTTGACACTCGTACGCAACTTATTCATCAGATCACCATTCACCGAAACCTTAGCACTGAC
>JAQFZL010001593.1:0-10030 GCA_034695685.1 Galumna lanceata | reverse complement strand
ACTCAAAATTCTCTCACACTTTACGTTTCATTTGAACTTGAGAAGTCGCTCTCAAATCGCTCCCTGAAAATGCATGGTTTATGAGATATATGTAGTAGAGGCCAAAGTCAAGCCACATATCGAGTTTCAATTGAGGTATAAATTATACCGTATAATAAGTTTCATACATACAATAAGAATGTAAACTAATTTTTAATTCTATGTTAAATAATTTATTTCTCTCAGAGGGTAATATCAACTAATGAGGACGAAAAAATCGTAAAAATTGATAGCCAGGTCAGTTCAAATTTTATTCTTGGTCAAGTCAGGTAAACAAAAATATTTATGTTAGGTCAGGTCAGGTCAGGTCCAAAATTTTCATGGAATTTTTAATATGGCATTTTAGTTCAGAAATCATGAGCAGTTTCCCACATAACTCTTACATGAGGGGTACAGCTCCTTCTATACTCACTTGCCCATTGAGGTGAAAACTAGGATAGTTTTCAGTTACTAAAACTTATTTAAAAGTTCAACTGTTTTAACTAAATATTAAAATAAAAAATTGAATTTTCTTTTGTTATAAAAAAATTGAAATTTAATTTAAAATAGTTATTATAAAAACAGGTTTTTTTTTCAATTAATTTAAAATTATGTCTCTTTATTTCAATTCATAACAACCTCTAAATTTTTTTGATTTTACTTAATTAAAAAAGTTTACCCCAACTATTCATATCAGGTCAGGTAATTTCAAAAGCTTTGGTCAGCTCCGAGTCAGGTCAGATCAGGTTTGATTTCGTCCTCTAATATCAACCTTAGGTTCTATCAATTCAGTTACGTTACAAATTTTGTTCGGCAACTGAAGATGATCTTGCTCAATAATTGGTCAACAGTTGATCCATTCTTGGATTCCATCAAATCAACGAAAGGCTTGTTTTCACAAAGTTTATCCTTTTATGTTACGTAATATTTGAATTGCGCCACAAATGACGTAAGAAATGTGGAGACAAAGGGTTAATAAATATCGTAATTAATGTATTTGAGTGGTTGTAGTGTTTGAGTGACTCACGACTGAGAGTTTGTTTTCATTTCATTTGTGAACTCAAACAGTATTTGAAGTCTGATATCAGCAAAAATGGAGGTTCGCATCAAATTAAGTTTATTATGGCTTTCAATCTTTTCTCAGACCTTATGTCTGACGCTCTTTCACTCAAACGTCTGAATAATCGCAATATTTCCTCGATAACTGTTCCCAACAGATCAGAGCACAGCACTTGTCGATCACTAAAATGTCAATTCATTTGTTTTTTACTTTTACTAATCGTTTGGCCAAACATTCACTGCTTTGCGTTTAGTGAAGGCATGTCTTCACTAATCAATTGATTGATTCAATTGTTTTAAACGTTCGTCAGATCTTTAATTCATTTAATTTTTAGAAAATGTTTTCTCAAAAAACATTACTTTTTATAATTTGAGTTATTTATCACTTTTTAAACCTTTGCTTTGATTTCAAACTTTTTCATCACTTTTTGATTGCATTTCATTTGAATTTCAAAAATTATTTATTTATAATTTTTATGTATTTTCAGAGCGAAGATCAGGAAATGCCTTTAAATACAAGTAAGACATCGTCTCTACCGATAAGGTTATCACCGAATAAGAGCTGTCAGTGGTGTGAAGATCCCAAACGAAGACTTAGGTATGGCTTCGTTCACAACAACACCAAAAAGGAGTTCTGTTCTCAGGAATGTTTAAATCAGTATAAGAATACGTATTTAAAAGTAATTTTAATTAATTTTATAATCAATTGATTAACAAATAATTGTTTCGTAGAATACGTGTTATTATTGCAATCGTTTGATCCAAAGTAGTGTCGATAGCGAACAGTTGTGGACAACTGATGGCAAAGACTTTTGTTCCGCTGAATGCATACAAAAGCATAATTTGAAGGAAAGTCAGAAAAAGAAGAGTCAAATGACGGCACAGACTGTGAATAATTCGCAATCAAATAGTGTTGTGTCTGACAGTAATAATAACACGAATAGCAATACAATAACTAAACCAAAAGGCAATCGAAGGTTCGCTTCGGGACCCAGTTTTCAGTTCGAACTCTTCGATCAATTCGATTGGAATACATATCTTAAAGAAGAGGGCGGAGAACCCGCTCCTCAAACCTGTTTCAAACAACACTCAGAGCCTCCAATCAATGAATTCATTTTAAATCAGAAATTGGAAGCACTGGACCCCCGAAATCCTACGTCGACGTGTGTCGCAACTGTTGTCGGTTTCATTGGTCCACGTCTTCAGCTTAGACTCGATGGAAGTGATAATTCTAATGATTTCTGGGAATTAGTTGACTCAGAATCAATTGCTCCGATCGGAACCTGTGAGGGTAAAGGCGGTCTTTTGCAGCCACCTCTCGGTTTTCGAAAGAATCCCTCGCATTGGCCTATATTCCAGTGTCAGACACTCGACGGGGCAGACAAAGCGCCCCCAAAGTTTTTCAAAGCAACGCCTCCGACCCCATCCGCCAACAAATTCAAAGAAGGAATGAAATTAGAAGCCGTCGATAAGAAAAATCCTCGGCTTATATGTCCGGCGACTGTCGGTGCCGTTAATGAAGAAAATATATTTATTACATTTGACGGATGGAAGGGTGCCTTCGACTACTGGTGTCGCTTTGATTCACGAGATATTTTTACGGTCGGGTGGTGTCAAAAAAGTGGACATCCTTTACAACCGCCCGGTTCTAAAGGTATTCTTTGAAATACTTTTATTAAAATATTGAATCTTTTATTGTTTGAACAGTTCAGTCAGTAGTGAAAGGCAGAGGTAAATACCCGACACAATTATTTCCAATTGTGTCAAACCCTACTGTCGTATCAGAAAATGGTTCGACGACTGCAACAAAACCTTTACCAACAGTTCCAGAAATGACTTCAAAAAGTTGTCATATGAGCACAAACACTACTGATTCAAATACACAAACAATTTCAGAGACGAGAGGGCGCGGGTCTAAGATATCTGACACTAACACTAATGGTATCGCAAATGTAAATAACGGGTTTAAAGAAGAGCTAATCATTGATACAAAACAAGACTCAGAAACAAAGTCTAAACCATTGCTTTCACCAAAACATTTGCCATCAAATAAGACAATTAGTCCGCGTCAGACCTCTTCCGGTGTGTTATATCTTTTAAAATTATTTTTATTTATCTAATGTTTATTTTAAAGTTTGCGTTTATATCAGCCATTTGTGTGATTGCGGTCCATATCTGGATCCAAATAAAGTGAAGAAATTACCTGTTACTATAGGACCCGGATCTTTGAATATAACACTTAAAGATATGATTCAATCAATTGTCGATTCCGTTTTATCTTCTGAAGGGAACACAAAAGTGAGAGAAGTGTTTCATTTTTTGAAAGCTGGAAACGGACAGAAAATGGTGACGGCTTTCTTTGATATGAGGAATAATACCAAACGAATGCCTCATCTGAATCGAGAGTCAACCTTCTGGTCCTATATTCAGACATTTTTGGTGGACATTAAATGTTGTCCAAACTTAATATCTGACAAAAAAATGGACATAAAATGTGATAAATGTTTAGAAAATCGTTCAAACATTCAAAACAAATGTAACGATAATAACAGTTTTGATACAAAAAAAGTCGAAACGAAGAACGAGAATACAGTCATACCATCGGTTAAACGCAAAACAAGTTCTATAGACTTAGATTCAAAGCCTTCGATAACAACAAATTCTATGGGAATACCTCCCGTCAAAAACATGAAAATAACTAAAACTATAACACCTAATCAACACTCAGATCCAAAGCCACCCATTCCTTCCCCACTTACACCTCAACCAAAAAAAGTTGCTTCGACTCCGATTCAGATGAATCGAAGTCCACAAACGCCTTCATTACCCCCATTATCGCCAAATCCGGCCGAATGGAGTGTTGATGATGTGATCAGACATTTAATATCAGTGGACCCCTCTCTTGAAACACACGCCGATACTTTCAGAAAGCATGTCAGTTAACCTCAATATTAATACTAATTTTATTTTATTTTAATAATTGAATAATTCAACAGGAAATCGATGGTAAAGCATTCCTACTCCTTAGCAGTGATATGATGATGAGATACATGCAACTCAAGTTGGGTCCGGCCCTAAAGATTTGTAATATTTTAGAACGAATGAAAAGCAACAAAAGAGTGTCGAGTTATTTGCGTTAAGCAAATGTTTGCAAACATTTAATCCATGATTTTTAATTTAAGTCTAATATACATATATATTATATACATATATTTCAAAACTGTTTTATCAAAATGAGTTCAAATTTTTTTTGCGGTAATTTTCACTATTTTTTGCTTAAATTATAGTTTATATCATAAAAACCTCTAATATAACCGCAGAATCGTTTGTCTTTACCTGAAGTCTAATGAATCAATAGATTCAATAGAAACCAAACCATTTAAGTCCTGAGATATGAGATCTTTAAAAGAAAGTTAATCGATAAGTAAGTGATAATATTAAGCATTAATTGATTCGAATATTTTTTTATTTGACTCTCAATTAATTTGATTGTAAATATTGTAAATGTATTCGTTGTTGACTTTGAAAAGTGTTATTAGATTTTATTGTTGAATATATTCGATCGTATCTCAGGATTATTAGCTTTTTAATCACTTATAAGAACAGAATTATTATTTATTTGTGATATCTCTACTCTTTTTCTCCTTTAAAGTCCATTTACTTTCTAATCACATTTAGTCTATTCTCATGAAATCTTCATTTTTTCTTATGGTCTCACATCTAATGATTTTTGTGGTTTGTTTTTGTTTAAATTAAATATTTTCAGTCATTTTTACTGTTAGTTTAGTTTTATTTAAGTTTAATGACATTTAATCTTATCATAAAATCTTTTGAAAAAATATGTAATTAAAGAGCAAATAATGTAAATCATTATTATATACAAAATTCAGTTTATTTTTTGACAAAAATCTATCGGTTTTTTGAACTCAACTGTTGTTCTGAACTTTTATTTTACTCAAACCTGAAATTAACAAAATGTTAAACATTTAGTTTTAACTAAAATTAGAAATTTTAGAATGAATTTTAGACAAATCTATACAAAACATAAATTTCATTTAAATTTTGATTTTCGATATCATCGATGACTGACTCACAAATAAATTCAAATTTAGAAAAACATTCAATAATTTTACTTTTCATTCGTTTCTTTAGATTTTGTTTGACTAACAGTTAAACCTAAAAACTTTTCTTCGCTTTGAATCCATTTTTCAATTTCTGCTTTTTTGATCTCAAATTGTTTCTGTTCTTCAATTAGTTTCTGATGATAGGCCTCAAGCCTTTCCTCTTTAATTTTTTCACAATATTCACCCGTTAATCGTCTGAGTTCTCCCTTTCGAGTTGGAATCACTGGTTTTTCTCCCAGTTTTGGAGGGCTGTACTCTATCTTAAGTGTATTACAGACAAAATGGAAGCGCTCTCTATCCATATAATACAAGTCTTTCAGCATTTTCTTTCTCTTTAGAATTAATGCATTGTTTATTGTCTTAAGACGTGCGGCCTTTCATAAAAATATTTTAGCATGATCATTGTTTACTATAACAAATATGACAAACCCATGGATCCACTTTAAGGAAATGGTGCAAAAAATTTCGAATTTTGACGGTATAGTCGGTTACTATCAAACATAAAACAAAATTAATATATCAGTCAATGTTCGAGGATTTACTTCTGGCTTCAGGGGATGTCTGATCGGTGGGACTCCACGCCATTTGTTTCATTATATGATGTCTTTGGAATTTTACGATATCTTTCTATTTGAGACAAAGAGTTAACCCTAATATAAACCTCTACACAGTGTAGACCCGCTTTTGGTCAACTTTAATATAGTGAGGATTAAATGAAATTAAGTGAAACTCGATTTTAGTTAACGATTCTAAGAGCTTATCAATTGACCAAAACTGGGCCCCAACTGTACTACTATTTTATTGATTACTCGACGCGCAAATTCTAAAGTAAATTGCTTTCTGACCACTTCGGGGGCACTAAAACAAACAGATATTGATTTAAACTCTATTTAATCATTGATTAAAACCTTTCAAGTTTTTCTGAATACATGGCGTCCAAAACCAGAGCATTCTTATCCCACGTTCCGATATCTTGGATCTGATCGCCTGGAAATTGCATTTAGAATATCATAGAATTAATAGTAATTAAAACCTGAGTCGAGATGACCCGGAGTTTGTCTCTGTCTTTGCCAATAGAATGGGAGGAAATCATTTGGCCAGTGATGCCATTTTCGGTACCGACGACCAAACCTTTTGCTAATAACTAATGGAAAGTTATTATTACTTTTGTCGAGAAGTGTTCTCTCGTTAACCAAATCCTTATTTATTAGCGAACAAACGATTTGTTTATTATTACTGATTATTAAATGATGTTTAATATGGTTTGGATTCAATGCATTCCTCAAAGTCTGCATTATTTCGGTTCTGAAACAACAAATTTCATAAAATCTTTGATTGAAATGACATCTGTTTTGAATAATAGTTATTATTAACTGATTTGACTGTAATTCAACATTAAATCAGTTCACAAATCATTATGTTATCAAAAGTTAGTTTTTTTTTCAAATTATTTCATAAAATATAAAAATTATCTAAATTTGTGTTAAGAGAATGTCTTCATTGATTCGATTATCATCTAAAGTGGCCCTCATTACAGGTCAGTCAATAACAGATTGTCTTTATCTTACCTTAAATATTGTTAAATCTTATATTCAAACTAATTATTGTTAAATTTATAATTAAATGTCAAGTTTTCGGTAATAATTTATTATTAATTATTACTAATAATAATAATTATTGAAATTAAATAAACATTAAAACATGTGTTTCGGTTCGCAATGCGTTTAAGAATACAAAGTTTTAGCGCTATTTTCAAAACTTTTATTAGATTTTTGATAATTAATTAATAAAATTTAATTATGATTTTATTTAAATTATTCATTATTTAAAATAAAATAACATTTGTTTTAATTTTTTATTTAATTAATTTAATTAGAAATTATAAAATAAAACATTTAAATGAATTTATTGGTAAAATGAGTCAATGATTAGTCAAAATTCAATCAATGATTAAATAAATAAAATACAAAAATCAATGGAAATGTTATTTTAATGCTAAGGTTCGAGTTCTGGCATCGGAAGGGAAACGGCGATAGTTTTTAGTGAATTGGGAGCAAAACTATCGCTTACCGGACGTGACTTAAATACTTTGGAAAAGACTCAAAACCAATGTCTGAAAAATTCAAAGGAATCGTCAGATATTTTGGTGACTAAATGTGATTTAACACAAGAATCTGAAGTTCAACATTTGGTCGACAAAACTATTGAACGATTCGGTCGATTAGATATTCTCGTCAATAGTTCCGGAATAATAGAATTTGATTCAATAGAAAAGACAAGTTTAGAACAATTCGATAGAGTTATGAATATTAATTTGCGATCAGTTTATCACTTAATGATGTTATCGACCAAACATTTAATTCAAAGCAAAGGAAATATCGTAAACGTTTCGAGTGTTAATGGTTTGCGCTCTTTTCCAAACGTATTGTCGTATTGTATTTCAAAGTCAGCTATGGATCAGTTGACTCGTTGTGCAGCCATTGAATTGGCACCAAAACAGGTCAGAGTCAATGCCGTTAATCCCGGAGTAATTACTACTGGTCTTCAAAAAAGAGGTGGACTTTCAGAAGAAGAATTTGAAAAGTTTTTAGAGCGAAGTAAAACTACTCACGCATTGGGAAGACCCGGACGACCACAAGAAGTGGCCAACACTATAGCTTTTTTAGCTTCTGATTCCGCATCTTTTATAACTGGGGCTACACTACCGGTAGACGGGGGTCGACACGTACTCTGTCCGCGTTGATCCAAATGTATAATAAACTTAATAAAAATTTATTCTTTAATTTCAAAAAATAACTAAAAATTCAGTGGTTTTTATAATCGATTTTATTGAATAATAAAAAATATTTTCAATTAAATGAATGTTCGGATATAAACAATAAATTGAATTTAATTCAATTAAAAACATGACATTAAATTTTGTAATTTAATGTCACGATAATAGTACTACTGTACAGATAATAGCTATTTAATAAGTTTAGTGATGAGCAAGGTATAAGGTATAACCATACTTAAAAGTTTTAATTAATTACTATAAAAGTGCAAACAATTTCATTAATTTGTTTAAGAAAATTCATTTTAGTATTTGACAACTATTTGACATTATTATCAATTATTGGTAAAATCACTTTTATTTCATATGATCAAGCAAGATTATTAAGAATAGAGGTGACACTTTTCAACCCTTGACCCTAAGGTCTGGAAAGGGTCTGCGAAAACCCTAGGGTTTAGGGAAGGGTCGGGAAAGGGTCTAGTTTTTCTCAAAAAGTGGACCCTTACAACCCTTATTTATTTTGAAATATTCTATCAAAATTGTTGTCTTCAATTCTTGCAACGAATTTGTCATATGAAAGGAATTTCAATTACCCGGATTAAGACTGGATACTCAAAACGTTAACAAATTATTGTTTATTCACTCAAATTCTAATTTGTTTTAAATTAATAAACACTTCAAGAATTAATTAATTACTTTTAATTAAGATTCTTAGTTTTTATATATGGCGGTGAATATTATGAGACAGTGGAAAAACATTCATATTTAATGTCAAAAATTGACTTTTAATATGTATTTATAATATACATTCATAAGATTAATTGGTTTACAATAATTGTAAATTATTTATTAACGCTTATCATATCCTTTGGTCATTACATTTCAGATACTATAGAATCTATAGTATAGAATCTATACTATAGATCAGGCATGGCCAACAGGGGGTATTCCGGAATACCCCTCCCTGAGACTCGAAAATCGTCAAAATACCCCCCCCCAGGCCTAGGGCCTAAACGGGAAAAAGAACAAAAGAAATGGGCGTGGTTTTCAAAATATCCCCCTTGAGCCCGAAAATAGGCAAAAATACCCCCCCTGAGACCTCGACCTTTGGCCATCCCTGCTATAGATACTATAGTATAGAGTCTATACTATAGAGAGTTTAACTTTAAACAAGGTAACAACTTTAAACATAGAAAGTTTAAATGTTTAGTTATTGAAATTATTAAAGGGTTTGATTTTTAAATAAGCTTGATAATGATATTTGAGAGTATCGATTTGCCTTGCACCTTTTCTGCATTATCTACGATTCTTACATTTAATTAATTTATTTATTACTGAATTGAAATTATTCATATATTTTTAAGGATTTAAAGGGTCCACATTTCAAGGGTTAAGGGTTTTGGAAAAGCGCTAAGTGATTGTCTAAATAATTATCTAAGGGTTCGGGAAGGGTAGGGTCTGGGTAATTTAAAAAAGTGTCATATCTAATTAAAAGTTATGATTTACTTACTTGATAAAAGACATTTGTTGACATATCTTATTCAAATGTAAATAAATTCAAATTAAGCGCTAAAATATTTCATTTAACACATGATATAAAACACGTCTTTTTGTTTATGTTTTTTATTTTGAACTAAAATAAAATTCATTGAAATGAGTGTCGAATCGAAGAATGTTTTGCTTTCGGCTACACTTTATGCCACTTATAATATAGTTTTACAGGTAAACCAAATTAATAATACATTCTTATACATCAAATTTAATGTATTTTTTTCAGATTAGTTTACGAATCGTAACATTCATTTCAAATGCATTTATCTTAAGATTTATAACTCGGGATGTGTTGGGAATCATAAACGTTAGGTAAGATGTCTCACATCTCTTCTAATTTAAATAACTAATTGTTTTAACTGATGATAATCTCATGAATTGATAGACTTTTGTTGTTATACACAACAATCCAATTCTTAAGTCGGGAACCATTCCGTCGCGTTAGTATCGGAGCCGCGAAGACATATGAGTGGACGCAAATTGTTGGTCTCATTAGTCTTTCGTA
>JAQFZL010001592.1:0-10031 GCA_034695685.1 Galumna lanceata | reverse complement strand
TCTAACATTTTTATTAAATTCTAATTTTTATTAAATAACTCTTAAACCATATTTTTTTTAATTAAATAAAGTATTTTTAAGAAATATATCAAATAATATATACATGTTATAAGGATTTATATATAAACCTCCACTACAGAAACTGGTCGGGACTGAAGATCAAGTTTAAATTAAAGAGGGGTATCCATATTAGAGGGAAAGATTTAAGGAAAACATCAAATGAGTCCTAGAAATAAGTTTCATTTATAGTGATTTCCATAATAGAGGGTTGAAGTTATAAAGGTTTATCTGTAATATAAATAATTGAGACTAATCTTGTTAATTTTTCAATTAAGTTTAAATTCATAAACTATTGAAAGTTTAAATTAAGTCATTTTGAATGAAGTCATTTAAATAAAACTTTATTTGAGATCAATAGATGTCAGTTAAGGGCAAATAAATGAGGAATACCTTAAGTCTTGTCCGTTATCATCAGTGGCGGCATCGTCCACATGGATTTGATCCACGTCCTTTACATATAAACATTGGGAATATTATAAAATTATTAATTAATTTATGTAATACTTCTAAATCATTGTAAAAGAAGTGATTTTCAGCGAAACGATTGATAAGTCCATCCAATTGTTCGGCCAAATCATAGCCACTAAAATGAGGGTTTTCCTAACAATACCAACAATTATTAAATTAATTCTAATTAAATGTTAATAACACTAAAACATTTAAACTAAATGTCGAGTTAAGTTAAAATTCTTTAAAATGTTGTTTTCTATCCCATCTTCACAGTAAACTTATCTAGAACATAACTAGTACATTACTGCTCATTACTAAACAATTCAATGTCCGTATTTCAACGAAGATAAGCATTTGTTAATCTATTTTTGAGACAAATTGACTTAAAGTAATGACTTTTCCCAACAGAAAAATAGATTGATATGAGAAAGTTGTGTATTGGACTCCTCTGGAGTGGAGTGAGTGGTCGCCACTAATTTCAATGTCTTTTATTTGAATAATGAATGTCATTATATTCTAGTCTATATTAAATAAAGTTATGAAAGTTTGCTTTCTTTGTCTCATTCTCTTTACTGTCTTCGCCGAAGAAGAGACAAAAGAGTGACTAACAATACACACATAAGAAAAATATATTGATTTTCGTATAGAAATAATGATAATAATAGCAATGCTTTAATGCTCTTCTCTCTCAGCAAACATATGAAAATGGTTTGCTTCCAAACACAAGTTTCATATTTCACTCATCCATTAAGTCTCTCTCTCTTTTTGCCTCTCTCCTTCTCTCTCTCTCTCTCCCTCACTCACTGCCTCTCCCTCTCTCCCTCACTCACTGCCTCTCTCCCTCTCCCCATCTCTCCTTCCCTTTCCTCTCTTCCTTTATTTCTGAAAAACCAATGAATGCATCGCTCGATATAACAAAAGAGAGTCGAAACGAAAATTCAATTGAATTGAAATCTATTGAATGTTATTCGGAGTTATAATAAAATTTTTATATTTTTATGAGAGAAGTAATGGAATATTAAAATAAGAAAATATAGAAAAATAAAATATTTGTAGACATACCTCACTCATGACTCGCCCGACACGAGTTCCGTTCAATATTGATAGAAACAGAATAAGAGTTTCATCCAAATCCCAAATGAAGACGCGCTCCAAATTATTTTCCGGATCCGGCGATGGATTAGTCTGACGACGACCCCTTCCTCTAGGCTTTGAGGGACCTAAACATAATGTTTGAGGTCAAGTGCTTTATCGGGCATTAGATATAATATGGAAGTAATTTATATTTAGAACTACAGGTTGTGTTCTACAGGTCTGGTAATGTCAGTGGAGAGGGTTTACAGAACTCAATACCAAAAGCGATTGCATTTGAAATTTAATACATTTTTTTAAAATAAAATATATATCATAAAAATGAAAGATTTACCAATTTTAACGAACTTTTATTTATTATACCTTTTTTGACGCTAACACTAGAGTTTAGGTGCGTTTCTGTCTTTATTGGCGACGGACAGTCATTTATGTGATGATAATGTGATAGACTGGGATCTAATGTCAATTCACTGTTTAATATTAATTGTTATTCTGATTGATTGTCGACCTGATTGTTGTGGCAATTGTGTCAATTGATATGTGGCGCTCGAAGAGTTGTTGGAAGAGTTGTTGGGCAGACCAGACGGCGAACTACTATTTACATTAGAAGACGAGGAGTTTGGAATATATCCGCTATAACCGGACGAATAGTATGGGGAATAACCGGTACTGTGACTGAAGCCACCGTATGTGGAATAGTCGGCTAAACTCGACTGTTGACAGTTCCCAAATGACTGAGAGTTTGCACCGGAACCCGAAAATGTGGACGAGTACTGACCTGCAGACAAATTTGCAAAACTTTCTCATAAACTGGTAATTGATTTGACATTTGAAGCAAAACATTAGAAAATAAATAATAATATAATGCGATCTCTAAAAAGTGAAGCTATAATACCATAACAATTATAGGCATTCTGTGCTGTTTGCGAATTACTATTTGTAAAACTTGTACTAAATGTTGATGGATTGAGATAAGGTGCTGCCAGTGCTGCTGAAGAGCTCGATTTACATTGGCTTATAGAACGAGAACCTGAAAAATATAGGAATTATAACAAACCATTAATTATAGTCCTTCACAACAAACATAACAAACTTTGATTTCGATATCGATTTGTTATTAAAAATCAAACCCAACATAAATGTTCTCAACTGACATATGAGATGAAGGTCTCAGGGATTGCGGGACTCAGAGACCCCTCTTTGCTATGACTTATAGAATAGTGTTCTGCTCTTAACTCATACTCTACTTTATCCCAAAATTTAGTCAAAAGTCAGGAATAAGTGTCTTATTTCGTAAGTCATGCCCTCCAATACAATCACAGATTGATATGAATAAAATCTCTGGTATTAAACAAAGAATTAAAAGTCATTGCATTTAAAGGTCAGTAAATGGGAAGACTATCACAGGTCGAGACTGTCTGGAAAGTGAGATGAATCCAATTTTAAACACATATTAAGACAGTTTAATAAACTCTTAATAATTTCTCAGATAAACTTTCAATGAATAAATTGTAATCGATATTCAAATTTGATGTCTGATTACAAACAAGAATTTGATTGATTTTAAACTTTACTAAAGAATAAAATAATCTTAACTCTCGTATTACAGAAGTCGTGTTCAAATAAATACCGAATTAACTCAAAACATATGATTTGTTTATTAAATTTGAGAAATTTTCCTAAAAATTTAAATAAATTGAAAACCAAATGTCATAAAATATAATATTTTAGGCAATAAATTAAAGAATAATTATAGGAATATAAAGTAAGCAAACAATCACTCAAAAGAAAATATGGTTTTCACAAAATTAACTCAATTAAAGAGAAAATAGAGGACTAAGAGTTGTTGATAGCACTTACCGTTATATGATTGTGCAGAGATAATACCGCTGTAGGGACTGTTCTGTTGATAAAAGTTGGCGAAAGTGGCGGTGGCACCAGAGCTGGCACTATAAGGACTGGGATATAGTCCTGCTTGCATTGTACTGCCAATATTACCGATACTATTCAACACAAACAAAACTCTGAGTTAGTTTTTTTTAGTCAGTTATATATATATATTAAATATATATTAAATGCTAAACTATTTAAGCGATTTATATATTTTATGAATATCTTTTGCAAAAACATAAAAGTAGACTAACCTTTCGTAAAAGGAGTTGGAATATGTCTGATGGGTTGGGCTTAGTTCAGAGTATGAAGAGTTGAGATGATCAGCACTTGTTGAATATATAATGGAATCAGATTCCTGTAGAGCATGTGATGTCTGCGAAGTCAGGTCCACTTTTACTGCTCAATACATAAATGACTTTAAGAAAAAACATATATAAATTCGATCCGTTTCTGCCGTTCAGACAATTTTCTTATCACTTATTTTTAGGCAGAATTTTTCAAATAATTGCTTTTATGATACTTACCATCACTGGCACACATTCCCCAACTGTGATGATAATCTGTTGGTGATTCACCACTAGCACTGGCCATAGACTGGAGCGCACCTGAACACCACAACACATCTAATCAGTTAATCATATTTTTAATGTGAAATCAATTGAATTCCTTTTCAATTGTTTTATTATAATTCAATTATAAGTCAAATTTTTTCTTATTTTTGACGACATTTAAAACCAAAAGAAATATCAATTATACCAAATGTGGTAATAATATAATAGTATAATAAATACTCGCAATTAGACACTGAAATCAAATATTGAGGAATATTTGATATTATAATTGTCACCAAAATTGTGTTCTTAAACGACTAAATAGTTTCAAATGAATTCAATGTATTTTACAATTAATTGAAATATTTTCAACTAATAAATAAGTTTGACTTTTGATGAAATCTAATATTTGACAAAAGATTTTAATTTTAATGAAAAAATTTAAAGATTTTTGTAGTCATCAAAAAACACGTCTAATATTTAGCACATATGCCTGACTTATGCCTGACTTATGTATCGAAAAATCTTAGTTTTTTCCACTAAAATAACAAAAATATCAGAAAATTTTGTGTTAATATACATAAGCTGTCAGTCAAAGGCATTTCTTTGAGTGTTTCACAAAGTTTTCAAAACCAATATGTGTTCAGCAAAGGAAAGGAGAGGATTGCCGTTCGGTTAAGAAAGTGCGGAAAAGTTTCCACACATAAGTCCCAGAACTTAGTGTTTGTATTTAGTTATCGCTCTAAAAGTCAAATATACGACGGATTAACAAAATATTGCATAAATATTGTAGAGACACAAAATCCTGACACTAGAAATCAGTTATATTTTAGCGCTTCGATATCTAACCCACTAAACTCTAATAGTCAACAGATAACCATTTAGTCATAACCAGAATATTCACAGAAGGGGTCAATAAATTTATTCTTTCAATTAATGGCTATTTCTTAAAAAATAGTGTTTGGAAGATTGGATCCATTGAAAAGAGTTTGGATGTCATTTCTTGGAATTTTTGAGTCTAATTTTTTTAGAAATGATGGAAGAGATTACTGTTGTGTTAGTCTTAACTGACTTACTTCTTGGTTATTAGTTTTATTTTGAATAGTATTTTCAAAATAATTTATAGGAATATATGTTCGTAATCTCTTTCTGAGGATAAAGTATTTGTTGGACGGAATCCAAAATGTGGTTTAGAATAGACTTAAAACTGAAACACTTAGAGTGAAGTCGGTTTTGAGACTCTATATATACATATCTATTCGTTTTGTTGACGGCTGTCAGTCAATCACTTCACATCTCAAATACAATTTGCAACACTTTTTGCTCAGTTCTTATCAGTTATTCATTTAAGTCAGAGACCACAGACATATGCAAATCTGCATAAACTGTGTGACAACTCTTCAAAAGGTCATCTCTGGATCTGATCTCTGAGAATAAACTATTTTTTTGTGGATATTTAAGAGAAAATGAGAACAAAATGTCATATATTGTGTGACTTAACAATTAAAACACGAGTTTATGACATTTGACATACCATTGGGTGTTGTTGTGAGTGAAGTGATTTCAGGCGAAGCTCTACTGCAATGTCCGCTATCACTGCTAGCACTGGGGGATGAACTTATCGTATTTGACTTAGCGGTGGGCACTTCACTTCCAGGCTGTTGATGACTGTCCACTAAAGACGAGTTGACGACAATATCTTCGTCACAAAACTCTTGTTCTTCTTTTAAGGAAACGCTCTCTGAATGACTCAGACTTTGTCTGAATAGAAACAGAATGAAACCGTTTGAGAACAACTCAAAAATATATTAAAACTTGCGTTTTATGTCTGTATATAATTAGAAATCTCATTAAAATTAGTTTTTTCTATAGAGGAGAACCTCTTTTTTAATGATAATTTGTGCAAAACCGACACATTTTTCACTTTTATTAATCGCAGTAAAAGAATACAATTTTTGTCAAAACATTAATTTTCACCGAAAATAATATTTTCATAAATAAACATAAGATTCAATTGAATTCAATTTCTAGTATTTCGGCGACAAAACATACGTTTAGAAATCGGCGATCATTTGACATATGATTAATTCAATGAAATCCAAAAGTGTTTCTAAAAAATAAGGAGGAGTTCTCATTCTGTACTCATTCTGTTCGCTTAGTTAATGTCTAGTTTAAACTTAAGACCAAATGTGAGACCACCCCTAAATTAATTGGCCGGTCGTTATTACCACCATTTTATTAAAGATTTTGCAAATAAAACATTAGACTTAAAACTACTAAATTATCGAAACTCTTAATAAAGTTAGAAAGGTAATTTTAAGAAAAACTTTGATAGAGAACTGCAATAAAAATGGTATTTTAACCCATAAGGGTATGAATTGCTAACACATTTTACCCTTAAGTACTATAAACCTACAAAATATTCTAAATAACAACAAATTCTATGCTCTTATTCAAGGATAGGCTCACAACTTGGGAGAGCTTTCAAATGAAAACAAAAAGTATTGAAAAAATAAACAAATCTATGAAATACTAAACTTTTCCTACAATTAATGGACATTTGGCATAAAAATGACCCTAACTTTGACTCAACCGAAAATAAATATAAAAAAACAAATTAATTAAATTTAAAATGAGTTCAAACGATGAGAAAAATTTATTCTCAAAACTATTTTTAAACAAATTCTAAAAAATTGAGAAATATTTGAATATTTTGGTCATATTTTCAAAAATAAATCCCTTTTATCCCTAAATATTAAGAAATAATTGAATTGAATTCATTAAATTAAAAAGAAATAAATGGATATAATATCATAATAAGCAGACAATTTTACTATTTGTTTTGTTGCAAGCTAATTGCAAGCTCAAATTAAAAATCAACTTGATACATTTTACCGAAAACTAAAGGTGACATTTAATTAAGAGATCAAATTTATACAATTTATAATTTGATATATATTAAAAAATATAATCTAGTATATTTATTGTCAAATTATATTTGAGTAGTCTTTTCAATGATATATAAAATTATATGAAATCAATAATTTTGACTAAAATTTCAATCCATACAAACGTTTATAAAACAGATGTAAACTTAAGAAAACAAAATTGTTGTCAAAATTGGCGTAAAGTTTGATAATAAGAATCGATGTCTAAAACGCCAATCAATGGATAGTAAACAAAATGTCAAATAAATAATAGAAAACTTGATTTTGATTATTGTTATAAAAAACACTTACTTTTCAGTAACGCATTCGTCACTCATTTTTCTTTTAGATTTTTTTAAAAGAATTATTTAAGTTTTTAAATGAGATTTTCTTGAAATTCAATATTTGAATATAATTTCCATATAAGAAAAAATTGTTAATTAAAATCTTTGAAAAACACATGAATTTGCAAATGAAAAGCACTTGAGTTAATAAGGGGTTGAGAAATCACTTGTTGTTGTTCTGGTACTAATGGTTAGTAGTGTTTGAATCGCGTGCGCTCAACACCAGTGCAATCATCAATATATTCAAAGTCCAAATTCCAACTTTAAAGTCATTACATTAAAAAATTACAGAATAGGAAGCATTACATTTTTAGTCATAAAATGCATTCAAACAGTTGTGTTAATAACCAAACAGTTTTGCTCTAAATTTTTAATATTCACAAACGATTTACAGTCAAATCGTATGGTATGAGCGCTCTTTAGAAATCACTACAAACTTTTATTACTTCAATACTTCAAATACTGACTCATAATATAAAATAATTTTTTATTTAATTGACGTTCAGTTTATTACTTGATTTTCCAATTCAATAACAAAAGCAAATGAAGAGAAAGTAAAGCAATCATTAGTTTTAATTAAAAACATTTATAACGACTTTTTTACTGATGATTCACTTAAATATAAACATTATTCACCAGTTATTCACTTTGGAGAGAACTTACTCGTCAATTGTATGCGAGTACCATGCTCATTTTGTTTATTCTCCCAGATAAGTAGGTTTTGACTTTTGAAACAATGTTTTCAGTTATATAACATTCAATTGTTTTGTTTCACATTAACGAAGAACTGATGATTTTATACCATTTTGTTTGTAATCAACGACTTTTCAAAAAATAATATTTTTCATACGATTTACGTAAAGCTATAAAAAATCACAAAAAATATAATTATTATTATTATTATTGATGTGTCAAATATTATGGATTTGTTAGAAGAGAGTCAGAGTTGAGATTGTAATTTATAAATGAGAGTTTGTGTCGGGAGTGAAATCCTGCAAAGTTTCACCAGTTACTAAGTCCAGCTGTGGATTTGTAGCTCTGCCTCATTCCTGTGCCTCATTTGGCGAAAGTCAGAACCCGACCACTCTCTACATTTTACTCCCATTCTCTCACAATATCTTTCTTTGACTTAACTAATGCCAACTCTGTTTAAGACTAAAACTTTCTCATCATTCGGAGCGAACACTTGTGCACTGTATGTATGGTATGTATGTGTGACTTCTCATTCCGTTCTCTTCATCATCACATCGAAGAGCTTATAAGCCCTAACAGGCATTTGTCCGTTGGGGGTATGACTGCAGGCAAAACGACGCCTCGAGTTAAGGGCCAACTCAGGCATAAGAGTTCTCTCAATTTTGACCACAAGTTTAAGTGCACTCAAATATAAGCAGTGAATGCAAACGATTGGACGACAAAAATAAATTGAATGCCTTTTGAAAGCATTAATTTAATGAAATATCGAATGAATTGCATTTTTAACAGCAATTAATCAGTTTTTTATTATTTAATGTATTTTACGAATAGAATCTCAAATAAAATCATTTCTCTCTTTTTTTTTGTGGAAATATTTTCATAAAATCATATCAAATATTTAACTCCAAATGGATTGAGTTCTTTAAGCGATTCACTATTTGTGGAAGCATTTAGTCAGTGTTTGTGAGGCATGCAATACAACGAAGGAGTGGCACTCATATGAGTGTAGTTAGCAATCGAGTAAAATCTGTAGAAAATCAGACGACACACAGTTAGAGAACTGTTAGGCCTGATTGGAACGAAGCAATCCTCTTATGACTGGCCTTTGCTTTTAAATACAGAATTTGTATGCATATTCACGACTCGACTCAACACATTTTTTTCATGCAATGACCACAAAAATGTGTGTTTGCTATAAGAGTTGCCTAAAGTTCTCTCCAATAGTCGGTTCCTAAAATCATAGCAATTATTGACGATATTTAGATCATAAACAAAATGATTGAATACCAGAAAAGAAAATATTTTGTTGATTGCTTTCAGTGCATAAAATTTTCTGTTTAAACAATAATTGTTTTATTTTACTGTTTTTGATGAATAAGACATTTATGAGTCGAGAACTGCATTCTTTGCAAACGTTATGAACAGTTTCTCTTTTAGACTTAGATATGGTATTTGGCTTTTGGCGTCTTATTGCCTGCAGTATTGCCCCCGAAGGCCATCAAATGTTGAGCTAAACACTGATGGAATAGACACTGAGACGGGGCTTACTTTTGCCCCCATCGATGAGAACTTCAAATGCGAGGAAAGTCTCTCTGAATACTTTTTTGGGGTTAGAGTTTGTGCTTAAATCTTAACAAGTGATCAGTTGACTCAATTCAGACACTTTTCCAAAATTCACTTCTCTCTCAGATGTGGTTATCAAGAAAAGTGTCAATTCATGTCATATATTATCTGATAATTCTCACCAAATATTAAACAATTTTTGCCGAATTTATGCAAAATTATGACTTATATTCGGGTAATCTTTGGTTTCTCTAAAAATTTAATATAATTAAAATTTTTCTTTTTTATTCACTAAAACAAAGTTAAGACTTGTTTTTATTATTAATTAGTAATTAATAATTACTCAAAATATTTAACAGATTTTTTCTAAAATATATAATAAGAGATTTAAAATATATTATAATTTAAGAATAAGTATTTCTAATCATAATATACTTTTTAATAATGAATGAAAAAAA
>JAQFZL010001591.1:0-10035 GCA_034695685.1 Galumna lanceata | reverse complement strand
ATTCTTGATTCAAAATGTTTAGTCTAAAATAATTTGATTAAAAAAATTATTTTATGAACTTTGATATAATATAATAAATATCTGATATTTTTAATTAAAGTATTTGTTTGTAAAAAATAATTTAATGTAAATTTAATTGTCTTAAATGTTTTACTCTTTTATATTTTACCATTTACTTTGTATGTATTTCCTTATGATAATTTATCAACATGTTATTAACACCTCTTTGACATTAGTTTTATACTTTATATGATATTTATCTTTATTTCTAATTTTATTACTCAATTAATCTAAAAAATTTTCTTAAAAATCAATGAAACGTTTTTAATATAATTTCAGTTAAAAATAAAACAACATTTTTTTGTTAGAAATTTTAATTAGAAAATCATTATATTAACCATTAATCAAATGTTAAACAAAAAAACATAACTAAACAAAACTGTTTGTCTATTGAATAGATTAGTTTTTAAATAAATATTTTTGATTTGTGTTATGGTTTTATAGTTTAATTAACAAAACATGATTTAACATGAGATGGCCAATAGGGGATGCTATGGAATACAGTATGACCTCACCCATAACAGATTCAATATTACCAGAAACTCGATTTAACCAGGTGCACTTAAAGCACCGACCATTTCTATGTGAGGTTTAATGTTAAAAGATCTCAGTATTACCAGATTCAGTTTTAACAGATCCTCGATTATAACAGAGAAATCTAAGGCACAAATAGAATAATCAATGCCTCGATATTAACAGAAAAGTTTATAAAACTGTAATAAAAATTATTTTTGAAACAATTTGTTATCAAAACACACTTCTTTATAAGTTAATAATTTATCTTATCTAAAAATTATTAATAAAAAACCAAGAGCTCGTTTTCCATCTTAACTAAAGTTAAGTATTTTAGAATATAATTGTTAAATAAATTATTTAAAAAATTCTTATTAGAAAAGTTTGAATAAGACTAATTAAAAAGTGCAGAAAAAGTGTATTTGAAATATTTATTCCCAAATATCATTACCATGTTCATTTATGCCCCTTTAATATTTTACCTCTCCTATTCATTTTAACAAGTTCATATTTATATTCTATTACTTAGGTACTGACCAATGTATATTATTAATGTAACTAGAATCATATTTGAATAATCATTTGAAATGATCATAAATTATTATTATTATTCAATTTTATTATTAATTGCTATAATAGAACTTTTTGTGTCCATTCTTATTTGTTAAAATATTTAAGGGCGGTTTTAGATACAACTACTCTTAGTTTAAAGACAAAGATATCAATATTTATCAATTAATGCAATGAATTAATTAAAAAATTATTGTTTTCTCCATAACTCAGTTTTACCAGAATTCGATTCTACCAGGTAAATGGCCCAGCACCGAAAATCTGGTAGAACCGAGGTCAAACTGTACAACTCTTCAAAAGAGGATGATTTAAGTGTTTTGAGTGTATAATAATAAGCAAATTATTATAATGTTTTTTCATTGCGTGTCGTTTTTCAAAAGATTTCTCATGTGATTTGTTCGATGGTTTGGGTAGACATCGAAGTGCAGGTGATTTCTCACTAATCAAACAATTATTATCATTAAAATTCAAGACTAATGAGAGTCAGATTTATTTTGATTTAAGTGATATGCAAGGGGTTAGTAGGAGTTAGTAAGAGTTTGTAAGAGTTTTGGTGGCTGTGTTTGGGTTCATAGACATTATCACATAAAGTTTGCAACTATACTACAGATAATACTGTATTATCTTTTTCTTTTATATTTATTATTTTCCTGCGATGTTTGTATTGTGCTAGTACATTTTAATTTAATATAAAAAATATTAAATATAAAAATAATCAATTTTTTATTTAATATTGATTTCATAAATAGAAGATTTTGGACTATACCCTGAGAGCATTAATTAAATTGAGGATGTTCTTAGATTTGTGGTGTTCAGTGAAGTGCAGTTCCCATTTTCTCTAATTGTTTATTAGTTAACATTTAAGATTTGAAATCAATAAATACTTTAGGAAATCTCATAATATCTTTGAAGTATTCAGAAATATAATTGAATTTCGAATATCTATTGTTTGTAATAACAATTGACAGAAGTTTTTCTTAATATATATTGTTTTAAGTCTATTGTCGAGGGATTATACACTTTGTATGTACTTTAATTGTATTCGACAAACATTTCTTTTATTATATATATTCTAATTTGCAATTCTATGCACTTTTTATACTATCTTTTATCAGAAATGGCTAAAGACCTTCAGTCTCAGGGAAGGGTATTTTGTCAATTTTTCGATCTCAGGGGGGGGGAGATTCCGGAATACCCCACCATTTTAGCCATCTCTGAACTTTTATATACTTTTATTTATTGAACTAAAAATTAAATATTTTTCAATATTTAAAAGTTTCACTTTTCCCATACATAGTATCATTTCTCTATTAATATGCAAAACACTGTCAAAAAGTCTATTAATTTGTCTGTTTATAGTATAAAAACATTTGATAATTAAATCACAGTCTAAGTGTAAGTTAATTATTTATGGGTCAATTCTTTGCTTTATAATATTACAAGGATTAGGATTAAAATTCCATTTGGAAATTCTTATCCTAAAATACCTTCAATAAGAGGCTTCAGATATATTCTCTTAAAGTGGCAAAAAATGACAATTATTAAAAAAATAGTATTTTTAACTTTAAAATTCATTAATTATTATATTTAGAATTAAAAATAAAAATTTGTGATACAATTATTGATATTAATATAAACCAGTAAAAAGTCTTATCCCCAAAAAGTTTTATAATTTGTTCAAATATTCTCAAACTTTGAAGTTCTCCATCAGCTTATCATAATATTACGTGTGATAGCAAATATCCCCCTTAGGAGCGTTGGAGTACCTCCCCCTTGGAGTCGGCGCATGGATTCGTTGCTTCTCACTGTGACTGCAGTTGTGATAAAAGTTCTGCTAAAGTTTCAGACTTAACACAAACTTGTCAGTAGAGTAAATGCATTAATGCTTAGACTATGAAAAAAGTATTTCTTTAGTGAATATTTCAAACATTTGCGAAACTATGGATCTGTTTTGTATTGAAATTAATAGAGAGCCCAAAGCTATTAGTGATCCCGTATTTCTGGACGACGACAGAATCCTCAAGAATCTGATGTACACCGAAGAAAGATATATCATATCCTCCTCTTATTTCAAATGCTTACAAACAGAATTGAAGCCGTATATGAGGAAAGTGGTGGCCGGTTGGATGCTCGAGGTATGTTACTGCTCACTGTTTTTGTGTTACAGGTGTTGAAGTTGTGCTCTTTATGCTGTGCGCTTCTTCTTTTCTCAAATTCTTTTGTCAAAAACTAAATATTTTGATAATAAATTTTGATAAATAAATGGAAGATTAGCTTCAAATCAATTCCTGTTTTGATCCTATTTTTATCAAATGTGTAACAGTTTATGAGAACTAAAACACTGATAGAACAGCACTTCTCTCTTCGATACTTGTTTTGAAATACTAAATGTTAGTACTCGTGGAGTTCTTATGGACTCTTATAGACTCTTATAGACACCTGTGTCCACATTTTCTCTAAAGGATTTTAATGGTTTCAAGTGTTTTGTCTTTTATTGAAAAACTTGTTCTCAAACTTTTAAGACTTATTGAAAAGTATTGAACTTTAAATTTATATTACATTCATTGAAACAAAAGAGTAAATCAAATGAAAAGCAGTTCATTCGCCTAAAATATCATATGGACTCATATCAGATGGTTTGCACTTTTATCCCCATATTCTGTGATTGGGTTCGGATTGTCTGACAAAGTGTTGATTTACAGTTTAGGCACTTAATTAAAGTTTGTTTTCTTTAATTAATTATTATTATTACTATATTTAAGCTCTCAATATATATAACCACAACTAAAATGTGTTTTTATTTAATAGTTAATAAGTTAATAGTTGAGACAAATTTCGATTATAGCAATAAAGTGTAATTCAATGAATTGATGGCTCAGTTACTGATAACCAGTCCGTCTCTATTTAAATTCCAAAACTTTCGCTTCTGATTAATTCCAAGAGAACTTCAAACACTTTATCTCCGAAAGGAAGAGAGATATGATATTAAGAAAAATTTGAAACTTATATTGCCTTTAGTTTATCAGACGTCAGGCATAAGTCTGAACCCACTGTTGATCTGATCGAAGCATTGGATCAATTATCACAAATATTTTGATGTCAACTCTCCAACAAAGAGAACAAAGAAAACTAAAGAGAGAGTAAGTGTTGTCACACAAGCAGTTCCTAAATTGCAGTTTCCACCGCTTAGCTTACATTCCATAAATGTATCAAACCTCTCAACTAAAGCACCATGCTTACTTCTCAAACACTTTTAAACAACAGTTGATTGCATTCAATCGGGGATATCGTAAAAAGTTTACAGTTTTGTTACCTTAGAATGTATTCGTGGGAAATATTTAAGCCTTTTTAGAGTAAATAAATTTGTTTCGTTTCTGATAAAACATAAAAGAAATTCATTGAATCCATTCATTTAATTTACTTTTTTTTATGCAAATGTTTTACTTAACTTTCAATAATACTCAACAAATATTATTACTTTATAGCGATTTATTTAAGTGATTATAATAATATCTTTGAGAGAAATATTTAGATTTAATTTTTTATTAAAAGAATTCGTATTTAATTATAAAAATTTTAATAATTTTAAACCAAAGGAATTGAGAATAAGATGTTTGCTATGATTTTATTCTGAAAATTATGTCAATTATTTTGAACACTTACTTAAAGGGTAGTATCGGAGAAAATTAGTCTAATTTTCCTATTGAGTGATTTTTTGCATTATTTGGTAAACTTTTGTCTAAACTGTTGGTTTAACACAAATGTGTGAAAGAGAAAAAGTTTGAAAAAGAAAAGTTAACAATAATTTTATTGTCATTTGTCTTAAAGTAAAGTTAAAAATAATTTGTGAATTGTTTGAAGGTATGCGAAGAAGAGCGTTGTCAACACGAAGTATTTCCAATGGCAATGAATATTTTGGACCGGTTTCTAGCGATTGTCAAAATTCGCAAGAGTCAATTACAACTACTCGGCTCAGTCTGTTTATTCTTAGCATCAAAGCTGAGGCAAAGTCGTCCCCTCTCAGCAGATAAACTAATTTCATATACAGACAACTCTATCACAATCGACGAATTAATGGTAAGCAAAAGTTCACAATCAAAGCCATATTGATTTTTGGCTCAAGTATTGGTATGTTTCTCATCTGCTCCGCATCTGTTATCAAATACCTGAACAAGTTTTAGGAGTCAGGCTTTTTTGTCAACTTGTCATACAATGTCTTATAGAGTAAAGAATATCCGTAGAATTTAATGGAATTCCAATGGTTTCCACTGACATTCCATTAGAACAGGTGAACACTACAGAACATTACGAATAGTGGAGAACACCGACTAAAAAGCAGTCCTACAAACGACTGAATTAAGACTATGAGTATAAGAGCGCATATTTTTTATTGTTGAATCGTTCCCTTCCCACCACTCACTCACCGGAAAGCCCTTCTTATGGCTTTAAAAATATTCTTTAACAAAGAATAGATGCATAGTTGAGACATGCGACCGGCACGACCGGCACATAGTCGGCACCCTTCCACTATTCTTTCATTATTCTTTAACTATTGTCATCCAAACACATTCCGTAATATTCAAACTGAGAGAGTATTTTATGAATGAAAATGATTTTCTGTGTGCTATTCACCTGCGATACCAGAGCTGTTGCATAAGCTATCGCCTCATACCTTATGTCAACGCACAGCATATCGGAGATATGCCGAGCACTTACTCATCGCAAACACCTCAACATTTACTTAAGGGATACGAATGTTTTCTATAATACATAAAGAATTTCTTTAAGCAAATACACAAAACTGTGTTTAAGAATACTTTAATACTTTATTCTTATTTAATAAAATATTTAAAGACTTCATCGAAACTAAATTCAAAAATTTGTCTTTTATTTAGTGTTGGGAACTCCTAGTATTGAATCGACTCAAATGGGATTTGGCGGCCATCACTCCAAACGATTTTTTGAATATTCTTCTGAGAAGATTACATAAATGGCCAAAAGTGGCAGAAGTGCACAAATTAATAAAGAAGCATGCACAAACATTCATCGCTCTGTGCGCTGCCGGTAAGGCTTATTCTTTTGTCCTCTTAAAGAGCTTTTTAAGTCAATTGATTGCAATTTCAAATGTTATTAAAAGTTAAGTCCCTTTTGGGACTAAAAATAGAATTTAATTTTCGGTGTTATTTGTGATCACATTTAGTGAAATAGGTTTGAGTGCATTAGAATTCATAAGAGTTTTTACCTAAACATCGACCCTCTAATTGAAAACATCCTCTATATTGATATTATCGAGTAATTCAAAAGATATAAGTTGTCGGCTATGAAAGACTGGTTCCATCGCTTATGACATCATTGAGGGGTGATTTAGGGGTCACTCAATTCACATATCAATTAATACTTTTCCAGTCGGATACGTCTCAAGTCGTTTTGTCGCTCTTATATAATATGATTTTCGGTGAAGTCTTCAAAAGTGAACTCATTTATATGAAAGACTTGATTCAGACCTCTTTGAAAAGTGAATTTGTTCTGAATGTGGTCTGACTGCTCAGAATAGTTGACTTGTCTTTCTATCAGTTAAACCAAAGTCTCAAAATTCAGATGTGCAGAATAATGGGGGGTATCCCTCCCTTGGTGAACCCAGGACAAAATATTTGTGTTCAACACATATGGAAAGCCTTTGCGATTATTACTATCTTTTGATCAGAAATACGAAATATCGGTCCAAACATTTACTAAAAAAGAATAAAAATATTGAATAATTAGTCCTTAATTCTCATAAATTTTAATTAAAACCAGTTATTCTTCAATATTCTGATCGGACTTTTGATCAGACCATTGATAAGAGGTTTTGACAAACATCCCAGACATCAATTAATTTTAAATAAATACCTTGGTATCTTTTAATTAGTTTGATTACTCGATAATATGAAAGGTTTTATGCAACTTCTCTAATGTCACTCTAATGTTCATTAATTGAGATACGATTCAATGAAAATGTGTTAATTCGTGTCCACTATTTATAGACCAAATTTATATAAAACAGAGAATATGTTTCGCCTATTATTTTATAGTTATTTCTTATTGTGAATTGAGGTTAAAAGAGAGTATGGAATGGCAAGAAAAGTGCCACAAACACCACATTCCTGACACAAATCAACAGGTAGTTTCTTCTCTCGGGAAAGGAAATATGGGCGGAGTTTGCCTCAAATGAAATGAATGCTTTCTATTCTGTTCAGAATTTCCTTAAGTTTAATACATTCTCTTGGATTTTAGCTAAACTATAGTATAAGAACACCAGCACAGAGGCAGAGGCACAGGTAGTTTTGTGCACTCTTGTCAGCCGACATGGATTGGATTGAAATTCTTTCAATACAAACACAGGTTATTGAGGAATGAAATATTAAACTTAAGTCTCAACCATCAGATTGTCTAATGAACCCCAAAGAAAGGCTTTTGTTTGCAATTCTTGTGAACACAAGTTTCCCAAACATTGATAGCATTTCAAAACAATTTATTGGTATTTACGGACTCTTTTGAAAAGTTTCGTATCAATCATTCATATATTCTCTGTTTGCAAATAAAACTCCCAAATATTTTATGATTATCTAACCCGGAAACCATTGAAACCTTTCTTTATCGCAATCATAAAAGAAATCCGAGATATCACTTAAACACAATTACGTCTAACCAATAGTGACGTCACTTAACATTATTTTATTAACAATTGTCGTACACTTGAAGTTCAATTCTTATCAGCAAAACAAAAGTCCAAAATAAGTCAATTTATTGTCGCTTAGAATATAACCATTTATTTTATAATGAAATTTATAAAAAAAATAGAAAAAAATGTGACATCTCTTCAAAAATTATCTCTAAAATGAAATAATGTTTGTTTTGATAATCGCATGAAATATTGGAAATTGCATTAAAACTCCAAATTTTGACAAATTGTTTACTAAAATAAAATCAAATCTTTAAAACTAAAGTCGTTGTCAATTCTCATGTGACCACTGGTTAGGCCTTGAATTAGTCTTTCATTTTGGAAAAGTTCGATCCCAACAATTCTAATGCAAAAAAAAGCTATTAAACAGTGTATGGGTTCTGAGTATCTCTCAAACTATGTTTCATGCATTGACTCATTCACTGAAGTCAAGTAAAAGATTCTTTGTTTCAAAAATTTAGAGATCGACTCAAAAACGGCAATAAATTAATTGAAATTAATGGCTGTGTTTTCCCCTCTAATAGACTGGACTTTTTCGATGTTCCCGCCATCGATGTTGGCCGCCGCCAGCATTACCACTGCCATCGAAGGCCTCACTAGACTTGAAAACAATAATGTCTGTTACTCAATACCTATGATATTCCAATTGCATCAAATCACCGGAATTGAACTTGTAAGTAGTATTAGTAGTAGTAGTAGTAGTAATTGTAGTAAGGTCCTTTAGTAGTAATAGTAAGAGTAAGAGAAAGATTCAATGCCTCTCATTAGCACTTCCTCTCATTATTAAAAAAAACTTTTGATCGAAAGGAAATGCGCTTTTAATTCGCTTTCAATTAATTGATTGACTTTTCGTTGTCTGAAATTATTGAAATGAAAAAAAAGGATTCAATTATGAGTTGAGAACTACTTAGAAGTCATCTATCATTAAATGCGGGAAAGACTACAAAAGAATGAAAACAATTTTCTTTTAGCGATCAGTAAATAAATATTTTTACTGAGAAATCGTTAAAACAACTGATTGTTCGTTAAATAGTTTGCTCTTCTTTTGGTTGAATTTTGATAGTCAGTAGATTTACTGGAGTCTTGAGTAGAGGCGGCCTGTCTTAGACCTAGTGTTGGTCCGATGTGTGCCAGTAAAGACCCAGCGGGTGTCAATTCGTAACATCTCTTTGTTTCTACCAATAAAAGGTGCGCTTCTCTTATAAGTTATAACTTTACTGAAAGCACAGCACAAATTTTTTAAGTTATAAAGCAATGTAATACCAAATTCAGTGCACGTATTCTGTGCTGTGCATAGTTTGCAAGCAATTCATTGGTTGTCCTATCTTTTGATTAGATCGATCATTATCTCGACCCTCAATACAGTCTATATTCTATAGAATTTGTGAATCCATTCCTGAATTCTCACGACTGACTCAATAGTCAATGTCTTACACATTATATTTGCTACTTTTGATGGCCGTCCAAAAGCCGTCCCAAAAAGCTCAATACCAGTCCTTATAGACAATGACGTAACAGGATTTGACTCATTTTGAGCACTTCCACTATAAGACAATTGGTTTTGCATTTTAAGTCATTTTAAGTATAATTTTCGATTCGATTGCCATTAGTTTTGAAAAGAGTTAGCATTATATCCATAACTGATGATTACAAACATAGAATCGGATTCTGATTATTAGTGGCACTCTGTTTATCGGCCTTCAGTGATGATCGCGTCCACAGCTATTTGTCAGAGTGGCCATGGCTTGACTCCAATCTAAGACTGCGTGAAGGCCTTCAGGCAAAGCGGGCCCAACAGGCGATAAGCAATTTTCCAAATTCCAACTTTATATCTGCCGACAGTATAGACATCCCCAGAATATAGTTTTGGAATAGGGTTACACCACGCCTCCCTCTGTTAGCTGTGCTAGTTGTGTTACTTGTGTTCGTTGTGTTAACACCACAACTTCTTCTTACCAGTCTTACAGTCCTATTCAAGTATGGAATCGACTCTCATTACGGCTATACATATTGAACGCACCACTTGTTCCCTCTCTTCCAACTTGTTCTCTGTTATTGCTTTTTTGATTTAAATGTTAAATATATGAAAATATGAGCTCTAAGCCATCTCCGGGTCTCTCTCTCTCTCTCTCTCTCTCTCTCTCTCTCTCTCTCTCTCTCTCTCTCCTTCT
>JAQFZL010001590.1:0-10037 GCA_034695685.1 Galumna lanceata | reverse complement strand
TAATCCGGAACTTAACCCCCTCCCTGAGACCTCGACCTTTGGCCATCCCTGATATTAATTATCCATAATAAAATTTTCAATTTATACACTTCTGAGTTTGGTCTTCTCATTAATGTTTCATTTATTCATGCATATATTTTATATAATGATTGAAAATAATTACAGTTTTTAAACTTATGTTAAATCATTATGTGCCATGCCTGTTTAAAATTAATCAGTGAGGTCTTGAGTCCTTTCTCAATAATAACAATGTAAACTTATTCTTTCATCAGTGAAAACCTCTCAATTTTTAAGTTAACTCATTTATAACATTACCTGTATAACATGAAAAACCTTCCAATAGGAAAATTTCGAATGAAAAAAATGTCAAATCTTTACAATATATTCAAAAGTGAATGAGTAAACTGTGATTTATTATATCTCGTTAATAAAATAATGATTAAATGATTGAAAGATGAATCATAGAATAGTGAAAACCTCTGGATTTGCAAATTTGTTCACTATTAAGAGGTTTTCTTCATTGATTAATTTTCATTATTAAGAAGTTTTAGTGAATAATTTAGTCATTTCAAAACCTTTGTAATTTTTTCAAATTTCCAAAAAGTTATCAATAATTAGTACAACCAAAACAGAATCTACTAACTTAAGCAAAAATAACTTGGTTGACCACCTAATTCAAATTTGTATTCATTTCAAAACTTTTCAAGAATTTCCCTTAAAAATGGTTTTAATCGTTTTCTTAATTATTGTCTTTAAAACAAATGAATTTCTCAACTTAATGTACAATAAGTCGTTTATGCTTTAATACCAAATTAATCAACAAATTTTGTATAGATTGGACACTTTTTTCATCAAATATTCAATTATTAAGAGGTTTTGTATGTAATGTTCAAGAAATACAATAATTTCGTTAACTTAAGAATTGGGAAGTTTTATCTAATGTGAGGTTAAGTGAACATTAACATGTTAAGTTATCATGAGATAAGGAATAAGGAGCTCATGTTAGAGATTCATTGATGAAAGTTTTCACTATTCAGAATGATAATAATAAAATGGTTTAAATGTATTAAAATATTTGTTTATTATTTTTGAAAAAATTAAAATAATAATTAAAAAATTAAAATAGTAATTGTTTCAAAAATGACTTAGTTTTCCCAATCAAATTTCTATTTTCTTTATGAAATTTCATCTGAAAATTTGTATTTCATATTTTCAAAAAAAATTTCATCAATTATTTCAATAAATATGACATGCATTTGTTTACATTCCATATGAAACTTTTAATCAAGATATAAAATAAATTATAAACTTTTTAAATTTTTCATTGAGTTATAAAGTTCCTATTGATATTACTAAGAAATTTGCGTTAAATGATACATTTGTAAATCATTGAAAAATTTCCCGATGAAGATTTAAGTAGTTATTTTGAAATCATTGATAAAATAATTTTTTTGAACTTTATAACAATGTTAAATTGGAATAGCCAATAGAAAGCCGATTATGGAAAATTTCTCTGCAAAACTCCCTAGTATATTGCGCTCAAAGGTCTCCCCCTATAACCGGTAAGTACCGCCGGCCCAATTTTTCATGTTTTCCCTGAAAATTTCAAATTTTTCATCAGTTTAATAAATTGAAAGTTAGTAAATTAGCTTTTTTAATCACTTTTAGACTTCAAATGACTTTTATGAATAAATCAATTATTTGTAAAAACTTAAAACTAAGAAAATTAAAAAAAATGATAATTCAAAATATAACTGTGTATAATATTTTTCATCTTTTCAATTATTTAAACAGTTTTAATCAGAAGTGATCTATTTCACCTTGAATTATTCAAAAATATCGAGAACGGTGTAGTCGGCATTTAAATGTTTTTTTAACTTTCTCCCTTTCCGATTCATCCCCTTGAGATTAGGACCCCAAAATTCAGAACTTTACCCTCTGAGACAAAGAAGTTCGGCCAAATCAGATGTTAAAACCATGTTCACATTATTAGTATTCATAAATTGTATAATTTCATTTTAAACTAGAAAATTGACCATGAAGAAATATGATAAAAGGAATTTTGAATTGTGAGAATTTCTCCCTGAATAATTACACTTAATTATTAAACTTAATCTAAAAAGTTAAAATGCTGATAAGTCATTTATAAAGGTTAATGAAGATCTTGAATATTTGATAATTCAAAATAAAAGTTACAGTTTATTAAAAATATTAAAATTATTGATATGATATAAAATTGATGTCATATAAAATTTTCAGTTTTTTGATGAAATTTTGTTTTTATTCACTTGATTCGTTAAACAAATTTCTTTTTTAACTAAAAAAAAAATTATGAATGATATGAAATAATTTCATAAAATCTGAAAAAGTTCAGAGGAAACTTATCATTAATCAAAATTAAATAAATTATTTATATTTATTCTCAATAATATCAATCGAGAAATAAAGAGAACGTGTTGTTTGTGTTTAACGATATTATTTTCAATAAAGTGATCAGACTTTATTTTTTAAAAGTGAATTTTTTGTATATTCAATTTGATTTTACCATGTTCTTTCTGAGTTCAAAAACAACATTACTTCTTGATATAGATAAGTTTTATAAAAAGAATATCGCGCATGAAGCTTTATTAGAGTAATTGAATCAGTCTTTACTTTACAAATCATTTATGTTTCTATCAAATAAATCATTCAAATTTTAGAAGTTGATGTTCATTATTTCAAATGAACTCAATTATAAAAACTGATACTTAATATTATAAAAGTTTTAAAAAATATCTTACTTTTCACACAACTTTAAGTTTACCACAAATGTTGATATGACAGACATTACTGTATCGATAGCGACTGCTACTCTTTTCAATGTCAAGTGAAAAGTTTGAACACTTGCAGTTTGGAACCCATTTATTTATTTTATGTCGTTGAATATCTGTTGATGGAGCTATAATCAGAGTTATATTTACTGAATTAAAATGAAAAAATAGTTTAAAATGCCAAGAGATTATCCAAAATTCAAAAAAAATATTACCGTGATTTGAGTCAATTTTATCAAAATAAGACTATTCTACATGTTTTCGCTCCAATTTGATTCACATTTCAATCAAGCAATTAGAGATATATAATTTATGATTGATGTTTTTTTTACAAATTGTACATTTAATTCAGCATCATATCTACACATCAGCAACATTTATTTCCTACAAAAATTCAGTTTACAAACAATTCAATAATTTTAAATAATTAAAAAAAATTTTTTCATGTGAAATTTAACAAAAGGTTTATCTTTTTGAAAATTTCAGAAGTTTCAAAACTATTGATTTATACATTAATTGGTAATTGCCTGATTAATTTTGGCAATTTGACTATTTTTCTGATTCAACTTTGAAAACACACTGTTATTAATATTATATTTTTTTTTATTCATTATACAAATAAATAACAAACAAACTTTTAAACATCATACATTGAAATATGATCATCTATTTATTCATGGTTGAATACATTCTTATATTTATCATAAAAATCCATTTTAGAAATATATAGAGAAAATAAGATAAGAAAATTCTTAATTATATCATTGAAAAATTTATTATTTCAAAAAATTTATTTTAAAAAATTACTAAATTTGTGATCAGCATGCTAATTAATTTCAGATTCGAATTAAATATAATTAAGTATCAAGTACTACTGAAGGAATAGAAATCTTTAAGATTCAAGGTAACGTTTAAGGTAAAATATAAATCGTTGATTTATTTTGATAATATTCAAAAGTTGTCAATACTTTGAGAACTTGAACAATTACAATACAAAATGAATGAAAAATTGAAAAAATTGTTGAAAGATTTTAACAGTTCAAATTACATGTTGTCAAAAATAATTTTATAATTTTGAAATATTTGTATAAATGTTTTGAATATTTTTAATATTGAAATAAAAAACTAAAAAAAAAATTCTTATTCACACAGTAAAAGTTAAATTTCAAACATTAATAACAAAATTGAATATTTCATTCAATTAAATAAAATAATTATCAAATCCGAAAAATTTATTGAAAATATTTGAATTATTTCATCAATTAAACTGTAACTTTTACAAATAATTCATTCAAAACTGATATAAAAATTGTGTTTATTAATATTTGATTTGGAAACAACACATACATTTTATTCAATTTTAAATTGAAGAAATTAAAATAATCGGTACGAAAATTCAAAAGAAAAATTCTGATCAGAATCTAAGTGAATAGTGAACACACAAACACGATGACAGACATCTCTAGGTCAGATTTAGGATGTCTCGTTTTCAAAGTTATTTTAAAATTTTAATTAAGATATTTATATGGTTCAACTTCAAAAGGTACTAGTTTTATTACATTTCAAATTCTTTTAACGAAACTCAAATTGTATGAGAAGTTTTCATGTTTTTCAAATCTCCGAAGATTTTTTATTGACTGCACTATTAAAACATTTAACCGATATGCCACCTATTTCAGAATCAGATTATTTTATTTTGGGCTGACAAAATTGTAATTTTGTGTACGATATAATATATATATAGGTCTCAGTGAGGGAGTAAGTTCCGGATTTTTGGTGAAAATCTCTAGGGGGGGTAATAGGGGGGGATTTTGAAAAAAGTCTAAAAAACGTTAAATATGACAAATAACATGGTTTTTTCGATGTTTCATGCTAAATTGATGATTTATAGATTAGTTTTGATGAAAAAAATCTTTGTTTTTATTATTATTTTCAGTTTTTAGCCAAATTCGCGATTTTTCAATCAAAATTTTAAGTTTTTTATTGTTATTACAGTTTGTAAAAATGAATAAAAACTTCAAAAATGAATGCCTTTGCTATCCCTAAAACCCTAAAATAAGTATATAAAAATGTTTAAATGAAAATTAATTCAGTTACCTCTCATATTTTCGGTTATTCCGTCATACTCGGTCACTCGGTCATATTCGGTCACTCGGCAATACTCGGTCACTCGGTCACTCGGTCAGACTCGGTCACTTGGTCACACTCGGTCACTCGGTCACTCGGTCACTCGGTCATACTCGGTCACTCGGTCACTCGGTCATAATTCCCTCGGCCTTTAATACCAATACTTAAGGCAACGCCTTATATAATGATTAGTTGTGTTATAATAATTATATATTAAATGGATATTCCGTTACAGTCATTCCCCTAATCAGACAATTATTTCATAATTAAAATGACATAACATTTGATTATTCTCTAAGAGAATAATTACAAATCAATTATGGGGGGAATAAAAAGCTTGTAGCAAGGTAATATTTCTTTTCAAAATAGTAGTATATTATATGAAATGAGTGGATATATAACATAGATTTTATCTGAAATAAAAAATCCGAGTCTTAAGGAAAAAGTCGATAAAAAGCGTATATTTTTTATTCGTTTCAAAGAAGAAAAACTCAATTTTATTGTCAGATATAATAATGAGAAGTGAAGTAATAGTTGTCTATTATAAGAGTCAGTGCACTGAACAGTTGAGCTTCAATTTAGTGCAAAGAATACATAAAATCGGAGAGCCTTTTGATCGAAACGATATTCAAATCAAATATTGATGGAAGAGTTGGACCCATACTTTTCAAACACGAAATGCAAATGTATTTCTCTTGTCTCTAATGTTTCCCTAAAACTCAACCCAAAAGCGTTTCACAACTTTTTTTTTTGAAGTCAAACGACAAAACAGGATATCATAAGCACTGAACTGAAAGAATAGATCCCAAGAATAGATGAAAAAGTTTTGATTGTTAGTAGAAGAGAGACATACAGACTATGAGAGTATATATATGTGTGTATGAGAGAGGGAGAGACAGAGCACAGGAGAGCACTCAGGCATCCAAAATGTGAGCACAGATACTAAAGTGTTCACATCTTTCGGTGTATTCCTCGAAACCGTTAACTCAAACCCTACTTCACATACATTTGAGTGAATAAAGTGTTTGTTTGACTGTAAAGACATTGAGTTTTGTCTCTTCTATTCATAAGAAATTGCTTTTGAGAGCCATTCCTAAGGAATAGTAAAGGACTACCATATCTTGAAGAGCGGTAACTGACATCCATTGAGAGCACATACTTTATAAGACATAGGAATCGCTTTCCATCAGACAAATGGCTGTCTCTCTAAATACGACTCTGTGTTCACTAAACTATGGTTTGTGTAAATCATGCGTTAAATTCATTCAGTTTTTTATATGAATTTCATGAATAAATGTATTTCACTATAAAATAGTTTCAATTCGTTTATATAACTAAAACTCTTATAATAAAATGATTCGCAAAAACAATATTTAAATGAAAATCTAATTTACATAAAAACACAGAATAATTATTACTGTTGTTTAACATATTGTGGTAATACTACCAAGGGCATGATTCTATTGCCTGCTATAAAAATTCAATCTTACCTTGCGCAATTAAACAACAACAAAATGATTAAACATCTCTTTTCTATGGGTTTACATCAATAGATGTGATAATCAATATATTTGTCATTTATTGTGACTACAATTAAGTCAATTGAGTCGACAATTGAAGCACAAGAATAGTGTGTGTTTTAGAAATAAAACTTTATATCGGAGTCAAGGGATACGACTATTCCTCTTCAGTAGTGTTTTTGTTAAGAATTTTATTGAATCCTATCTTTACTGTCGGTTCGAATCAATTTCTCATTAAATATAGAGTTTGTTATAAGACGTCAACAAAAGTAAAACCCGAATCGATATTCTCAACGATAACTACAGCCTCTGAAATGAGTGATTTTCAGTGGAAACCCTATTCTATAGTATGAAAACCCGAAACCTCTTCACTCTCTTTCAGATATAATTGGATTCGTTTTTGTAGTCCAAACAAATTACAGGTAAAAGAAATTCTCATTTTTATGTGTTTTTTCTATTGTTTTTGTTTTATTGCCTCAATTCTCAAAGAGATGTGAATCAATGCACTCATTCTGTGCGGTCGATATGGACTGTAGCACAAACGACGTGACCATCACTTGTTTTTATTCTCTCCTCAATAGAAATAACTAAATTTAATGTCTATTCACTACTCTTTAGGGAACTCCACTATAACTATGTTTTTATCTATTCTTCCACTGATTCTCAAGAATATTCTCTACAAATGGCTTATTTTGAAAAATAACATAATTTACCATGATTGTTACAACAAAGAATTCACTTTTATCTTTATTATAAACAATAATACAATATTGAAGTTCTAGTTATAGATTAAAACTATTATATTATACTTATTAATCTTTTAATCTTATTAATTTTTTTATCTTTAGCAAAAATATATTCATTAATAATTTAACAAAATTTTGCAAAACAATTCAATTACTTTTGATATTTTAGATCAAATATATTAAATAACTTAATAAAATAGTTCACAGTTTAAAGATAAAAACATGAGATTAATTATAAACAAGAATAATTTGCATTAAGAATAAAATTATTATATTATTCTATTTGTTTTCAAATAAAAATAGAATAACTTAATATTATTTTCTAAAAATTTATGATTAATAATATTTATAACTCATTTATTTAATTCAACTTGTGAAATTGAATCACAATTATTTGAAATTATATAAATTCAAAAATATCTTGCTTATTAATTTTTCAATAAAGATAAAATATTTCATGCGAATTAATTAGGATGAAAATGAAAAAATTATTTTTTTTTCAGTTCACTTAATATAGGTTTCTTAAAATTGAATAAATTTTAAAGTGTTATATTTCAAACTATTCATTTGAGAAACAAAACATAACATCAATTGTAATAGATTACTGATTTTTCTTAATCAATATTATGAAACTCTTCGTGAGTAAAATGACTAAATTAGTTAGATAATCAAAAAGATAAATTTCAAGAAAAATCTAATTCTATGAAAAAAGACATGAATCATGTTTTATATTTTTGAATATTATTGTTAAATCAATTTAATAAATACCATAAATAAAATAACTTATATAATTATTTATTGAAATATATGATTATTGTTAATTCAAAATTCATCTCACATTATAATTTTCAAAATTAAAATTATTTGACTAGAAATTTTTTTAGTAAATTTTTCTTAATTTAGCAAAAAAAATTTGGTTGATATTTCATAAAAGTTCATAGATATAAGAACGGTCAATCTCAGTGTCAATTATAAATATTTTTAAACAGAATATCTAAAACATAATTTGTTTGTAAACTTTACAGTTTAAAAATAAAAACAACGATTAATTATAAATAAAGAATAATTTACCTTGTGAAAGGTAGAGATATGTTGTTCGATGTAAATAAAATCAATGGTGTAAAAATTATTTAATTCAACTCGATTTTAGTACTCGAGCCATGCAAAACACTATCAGACTTACACATTAATTGCATATCTTTATCTTCATTGATAAGTTGATATGTTCAGGGAACGTAATTGAATTTTAAGTTGTACACTACGCACCCTGAAGATATTACTAAATTCCCGAGACTCAATTAACTCATTTCTATTTTATTGTTTTATTTTTATTAACTTACCTTTGCGTGTGTTAAGTGTTTAAATGTATTTAGATTTAAATATCAATCAAAGTTTAAATAAAACTCAAGGATGAATTCGTAGCTTTCCTTCTGTTAAAAGTTTTCATGAACTAAACACATGACTGATAACAAGATACACTTAATTCCACCCAAAGATTATAACATTTATTGAAATTATAATGCAATAAGTAAGCACTGAAGTGTTAAAGAAGTGACAGCTTCTAAATAAAAACAAAACTTGTATAACATTGAATTTGTGAGACTTGTTCGAAGGCCAGCACTTTGTGACCTGATATATAAACGGCATATTCGATCGTCAGTCTTGTCCTTCTTTCATTCAGTTATTTTGTATTTACTCTTATATTCTCTTTAATAAAGTAATTTTATTTGCATTTTGAAAAAACAGTGTCTTATTCTTGTTATAACTCCTCATCGTACTTGTATCTAGTTTAAGTGACCTGTTTAGGTTTGAGTGACTGTTTTCTCCACTCCTTTGGTCAGCGGACCGTACTGAAACGGCTCGACCGCTGATCCATCCCCCGACTCGCTATTGGTGTCTCGGACACTCGGGCGTACGATTAAATCTGTGGTCGTTGGCTTTTCTCTGGGCTTCACATTCTCACCTTTGAAAGAGTAAGTACTCATTCATTACCTCATGTTCTATCTTACCTTGAAATGGTTCAAGTGGTCGAAACACGATAGGGGTTCTGACAAATATTGTGTTAGGAAGGCTCTAGTCCTCACGAACCCGAGACAATGGGTTTAATTGAATTGTTTCAGACTATCTATGAAATGCTCCATCAAACCCATATCTTCCTGACAATAATAGAAATGTTTGACAATATTGAGAAAGTTAACACTTTTATTAGAGTTAGGACTAGGGTTGCCAAACGTCCTACTTTCGGAAGGACAGTCCTCCTTTTACCTCTTCTGTCCACTGTCATCCTAAAGGCCAAAGGAAGACAACATAAAGTTCTCTTTTTATTGAATAAAAATTATATACAGAATAAAGTGAAAAAGTATCATTACTGACGTTTTTGATGACCTAATGTGTGAAAAACATGTGATATATGTTAATACAATATGCCCTCGATTTATCTATCTCGATTCAACCAGAACCTTGTTATAACCAGGTTAAATTAAAGCACCGGCCTTTCCTATGGCAGTCATAATGTTAAGTGTTCTCGATATAACCAATTTAATATAACCAGCTACAATTCTCAGACTATAGATATGAAGCCCATTCTATTTAACCAGAAATTTTCGAATTAAATGCCTGATTCCTTCAATTTCAAACTGAACAAACTTATTACAACTTTAATTATTTAATTTAATTTTATAATTGATTGAAGTATAAAATAACCTTTAATTAACTTTTTTTCAATTCCATTTCTTATATAAAACTACTGATTAAAACTTGAATATAACACAAAATGTCAGTTTCTCAAAGTTTGATATAATTTTATGAAAATTTTTCTTTCTAAAGAGATATTT
>JAQFZL010001589.1:0-10037 GCA_034695685.1 Galumna lanceata | reverse complement strand
AAGCCATTCTTAAACATTGCCAACATTAAGGGGTGAGGGTATGGTTTTCATCACATTTTTATACAACTACTTTTAAGCTCCGAGGTATCAAAATACTCCTTCTATACTCATTTACCCATTGAGATGAAGGATAAGAAAGTTTCTAATTACTAAAATTTTTCTTTTGTTATAAAAAATTGAAAATTTAATTTAAAATAGTTATTATAAAAAACAGGTTGTTTTCAATTGATTTAAAATTATTTCTATTTATTTAAATTCAGAACAACTTCTAAAATTCTTTGTTTTATTTAGTTAAAAAAAATTTACCTCATCTATTCATATCAGGTCAGGTCAGGTAATTTCAAAAGCTTTGGTCAGGTCAGGTCCGAGTAAGGTCATGTCAGGGACGATTAAGTCCTCTACTATGAAAAGTCTAATGATTAGAGTTTATGCTAAGCAATGCTGTCATTATAAAAGGAGTGTTTGTTTTCATTGGTTTTCGCATTGAATGTGAGAAACGCCTCAAATGTGAGTCAAATAAATAAGAATCGGAGTCACAATAAAAGCATTTCTTGCATTCAATGCATTGCAATACAAAACATACTCTTTATCTCATATTGTTTTTCAAATTAATTCATTTGATTTGATTTCTCTTAATTTTATTTTAAATTCAGTTTATTTTTAACTTTAATTATAAATAACTTAATTTTCACAAAATATATGTTTTTGATATAAAACAGTGAAATCTTTTTTTGTAAAATTAAGTTAAGATATCGATCGGATATTTCACAACAATTTTGATGTAAGTCTTAAGTCTAATCTCTATTTATTTATTGTTTTGTTAACGAATTGATATTTTCGGTAAAAAACAGCGGAAGAAATGTTTGCGAAACAAAATTAAAATATTTATTAATAAGTGTTTGATTGGATTCAATGGATTTATCAAATAAAGTGGGCTTTTGGTGGAGTGAAAAAAAATGTCAAAAGATTAGTATCACTCAATTGGAGGAATGTTTTAAACAAAAGGGTTTCCAATTAATTAAATTGGATTTGAATCGCGCCCTCGAAAGTCAGGGCCCGTTCGCCGCAATCATCCATAAGTTATCTGATGTTATGGTTAGAGCCGAACAGTCAGACAATTCATCACAAATACAGTTAAAAATCTTTGAAGTAAGACATTAAGACATTATCACAAATACGACATTTCCTATCATTTGAATGCAGTCCTCAACTTATCTATGATTTTATTGATGTTTCACTTTGTGTTCCCATTTTTCCGGAAAATACAGTGAATTTCAATTTGAATTCACTTCATATCAATTCAAACGAATTGATAAAAACCTGTGCTTTTCATTGGATTTTAACTTATTATCGTTTATTTGTCTTTAATTTGTTTTTTAAATCCAGAGATTGTTTTTATTAAAGGATTCTCTCAAAAACTGATATTTTTGTCATTTTATTTATTAATCAAATCATTAATTCTTATTTTGGAATAACTTTTGATAAAAAACATATAAAAATACTTAACTTATGTTTGAAAAACTTATGTTTTTTTGTGAAGAATATTTATCTCTAAAATGTTTAATCAATGTTTACTCAAATGAGTTAATGTTTGTTCGTTTGGATTCGTTCCACATTTAATTAATTTATTTTTACAATAATTCAGTACAGAATACCATTAGTTTTGATCACGTCTTTGAAATCCAAACATTTTTATCAGTTTATGAGCAAAAAACTCGTAAAACATTTGACTGAAATAAAGTAAAATATAATTTATTTCCAAATTATTTTTAAACAAATTTCAAATTCTGATGACTTAGACCTGAAAATATTTGTCGTTTTCTTTTTCTTATTTCTCTAAATTGATATCTTGTTTGACAACAAAACTCAATGAAATTTTGAGTTCAAAATAGTATTTCTATAATTTATTGAATCAATATTTTATCAAATTTTTGAAATTTGATTCTTTTAATATAAGTTTGCATTCATTCAAAAGTTTTGAATCAAAACTTGAAAAACAATTTACAGAATATTATAAAATGAGTCAATTATTATATTATTATTTTTCTTCTTAAGGATTATGTGAACAAACATCCGGAGACAGTTCTTTTGGATCCTTTAGATAATGTTCGCCAACTTTTGGATAGATATCGTCAGTACAAACTGATAGATGACAGCGAATTAGGACGCGAAGGTCTTTCCCTTTGTTTTGAATAATTTGTAAGTTATTCGAATCGATTACAGACGGAGTCTTTACTCCGAATTTTGTCGAATTGACGACAACTGATGTCAATCAAAATCTTCAGAAATTAAATGACGCGAACGTCAGCTTTCCTTTTGGTTTGTATTTTAATATTATTTTTGAATTTGAATTAAAAGTTTATTTAAATAAATTTTAATAAAATGTTTGTATTAGTTTGCAAACCATTGGTAGCTCACGGCTCTACTGCTGCTCATCAGGTAATACATATAATAAATGAATAACTGATTTTCAAAATCATTTCACTAATAATTATATTATTAAATGTTAGATGTTTTTAATATTTGGTAAATCGGGTTTAAAGACAATACGTCCTCCGTGTGTCGCTCAAACCTTTATTAACCATAATGCTCGCCTCTTTAAATTGTTCTTGGTCAAAGACAAATATTACGTAATTGAAAGACCATCGCTTAAAAACTTTAAAAGGGGAGGTTTGTATTGTTTGTGTCAAACGGTGTTAATTTAATTCAATTTATTTTAGAGTCCGATTGTGAACCCGTTTTCTTTGACAGTCACGACATATCAAAACCCAACTGTAGTTCTGATTTGACTGAATTGGACCAAAACGACGATTTATATCATCAAAATCGCGAACCAGAAAAAGAAAGACTCGACAGAATCGTAAGCGTTGTATCAAATAAGTTGGGACTGACTTTATTGGGAATCGATGTCATTATTGACAATAAAACCGGTCGCTATGCCATCATTGATATGAACGCTTTTCCAGGTATTTCTCGAATAACTTTTGCTTTGACTGATTTTCATAAATTCTATTGAAGGATATGATGGCGTCGAAGACTTTTTACAAACCTTAACAGATATCACTGTAGGAGAGATCGAAAACAGAAGAAAATCTATGAAAGAAGCAAACAATACAAACGAATTAAGTGCCAGAACTGATAAAACAGAAGAGATATCGTGCCTTTCATTGCAATCCGTTTTGAAATGTGAAACAGAGGGCAAAATTGAATCCAAACTCAATTTGAATTCAAAGAATGAAGAAAATTCCAGTGATATTAAGACATCGATTGCAGACAAAATCGACAAAACTGTGATTCAAAAGTCTATACAAAACGGCAACGATTTTGATTCGGGTATCGATACTTCTGACTCTTGTGACGAAAAAAAGTATAAAAAGCAATCGCAGGTCAAAGTTGTTCGGCGCCAACACTCGCGAAGTCTGACTAATACTATGGGAGTCAGACTCGGAGATTATAATTCCATTTGAATAAAGTTTTTCTTCTTTTGTATTATAGAAATCTTTAATTAATATACGAAACATTTGTAAAAAAATGTATAACCGATTTATTATTGACGTCAATATACCGGTATTTGGGCTTAGAGTAGATTTTTGTAAACTTTTATTGTATGGATTGGAGTCAATCCCATTCAATGTCTATTCCAAGCGCTGTCCACTAAATGTCGCTAATTATGATCTCTGTATTCGTAATGTTTTTACAGAAAAATTATTTACAAAACTGTTTGATTTTAAGATTATTTTTACGACAAATACACTTAACATTCCTTTTGTCAAATTCCTGTTTGGAGTTTTAGAATGAATGAGTTAATGAATTCTATTGGAGTGGAAATTGCTTTAAAAGGTTTTGGTTAATAATTTCAAAAATAGTAAATAAAACGATTCATTTATTATTTTTACAATTTAAGGTAAAAACTATGGTTTAAACCCAATTTGCAATCAAAGATTCGGTTCTAACAATTGTTTAATGAAATTACATTTTACTTAAATATGAATCTGAAATTAGAGGTCAACTATTTGTAAATCAAATGTCAAAATTTAAACATATATTTGAAATGTCTTTAGAATATTCTAAAAAGTGAAGAAATAAAGTGTAATTTGTCGGTAGAATCAGTTTTTATTGATTTTCGGTAACAAATAAATGCACTGAAGTCGATGACCGGAGCATTTGCCCGGCTTTTTGATGTCCGACAACAGCAGCTAATTGTAAGGCATCGAACTTATTATAAATGATAGTACAGGACATCGAACTATAGTCCCCGAAAAACTTTTTCCCCTGCATTGAAATATGCATTAAATTAATTAATTCGCTGTAAAAGTGGGGATAATTCGGTAATTCATAGAAAATCAAGTGTCGAATTCCTTTGATTTTATAGCGATGATAAAAATGAAACCTTTCGGTAAACAGAAGGAAATGTCGGCCCCCATTGAAGAACATACTGCGAGCTTTGGCTACTTTTCCCTGTTTTGTGTACTCACATATTTGCGTGGAATTAATTTCTTCTTTTCGGAAGTGATTTCGAATTCTTACGAAATCAAAATACGATGGAATGTAAATCATTGTCCTTCCCATCAGTTTATCCCTAAATTTTGGCAAAACTGTAGAAATAAAGAAATTGAATCTTTCATCTGAACTGGAGGTCAAAGAAGTGCATTCAAAACGTTGAAATATTTGCGGGCATTGAATGAAAACATTGTTTACACTAGAATTCGATGAATTGATTTCATTTTTCGTAATAATTTTTCCGCAATAATTGTTGGAAAACTTATTGAAAAATCCAGTTATTGTGGGAACAGTTATAGAAGAGAAGATTAAAAGTTGAGAATAGTATTTATTCCAACCCTCTAATACCCACATTCGAACTCTAGAGAAGTCGACTCCTCGACTCTCAGTGGGTGTTAAGTGGATGTGTTTCATCAAATGCAAGACATGGTCCCAGTTTTGCATAAGAAATATATCTGTTTCATCCATAATCACCATTTCTATTGATGACAAAAAATCATATTCTCGCTGTCGATCCCCTTCTGAGCCGATAATCATTCGGAGACCGAGAGGTGAACTTATTATTATATCGGATGAGTAGAAGTCTGAGTATAGTTTTAGACTTTTTTTAGTGACAGAAATTCCGATTCGAAACGAGTCGTCAGTATTTCCAGAAAAAGTTAATTCGTAATCCTCTGGCTTTTTATGAAGTTTCGGCGCCTCATTTTCAGGATTAAATTCTTGGAAAAAACGTTTTGCATTCATTACATTCGCCTTTTTATCCGTTTTGTCTTTGATGTCACCAAACAAAAGAGTTATAATAATTTTTACAATTCTTAGAGCACTCTCTTTAAAGGGAACTAATATCAAAACTTTAGGTCGAGTTAAGCCCTGATCTCTATATTCTTCATTATTTGTTACATGAGTTTTGATTTTGTAGTTGTGATGCAATATTCGTGTTCTGGTTTTAAGGATATGATTTAATGCATGAATGCTATAAATAAGTCGAATGTCTTCTCCGTTATTGAAGTTTCTTTCGGTGAACAATAAATCTTTATATTCACTAATAATAGATAATAATTCCATTTGAAATTCATTTAAATCCGATTTCTGTGAAGACAGAAGAGTGGCTTTACTTAGATTTTCGAGAATCACATTTTTTAAGAAACACTTTCGTGAGTCTTCTTTCGGAATCATTGGATTTGAATTATATTTTATGTTTTCATTTCTTATTTCAATAAATTTTTTCATTTGATTCCATTCGACATTTTTTATAACCTTTTTTGGGTTTTTACTCAAATACTGTATATCTGTTGCCTCTAATTCTCTATCGAAATGTTGAGAAAAGGGATCATTTAGTCTCTCGTTGTCGTTGTCTCCAATCAATTCGTCCTCTTCTTTCTCTTCTCCGTCGGAGACATCGATCGAATCAATTGTTTCTCTGTTGAAGACCTCGATTTCAGTCTTTAGAGGAGTGCTATTATCTGCAACTATTTCTTTTTGGTCCACATATTCTTCAATATCTTCCGAATCAGAACTCATTTCAGAATTTTTATTTTTTGATTTCGAGGCAAAACTTCAAAAAAAATTATTTTCTAATAAAAAATATAAAAAAAAGTAAATACCAGTTAAGAAGTTTTGTGTAATCATTGTCTTCACTTTCATCACCACTCGATTCTTCATTAGTTTGAATCACTTCTTTAATTTTGGTTTGATTTGATTCATGAATTTCATTGAAGTCAACTCTTTTCACAAAATTATTCGATAAATGATCTGAAAAATCATTTATTAATAAAAAGATTAATTATTAGTAATATTATTGTTAACCATTGATATCAGTGAAGTTATGTCTGTCCTCGTCATGGATGGGGTGTTCTTCTCCGAAATCTAGTAAATGTTTTCTCTGTTTTCTATCGATTGGATCCACTTTTGAATTCAGTCTTCGTTTGCCTTTAATTCCTTTATTTCGACCCATTTTTTCACTAAAATTGATTATTTTTAACAAAAACTGTCACTAAATGTAAAAATTCAAATAAATAAATGAATTTATTAAACATTTATACAAATAATTTCAATTATTGAAAACAATTTTAGTATTTAATGTTTACATCAAATGTAATGCAAAACACGTTTTTTTAAAGTCATGTGTTTTAAAGCCTTTCAATAATAGTGTTTTAAAAGTTATCGATTAATAAATTGAATTAATTGTAAATAAATCACTTATTCTTATAATGAAATAAAACAAATTTAAGATTTTTTGTTTAATTTGATTTAAAATCGGATTTTATTTAACTTAATATGAATTTAATAAATAAATATTGATTTGAATTAAAACTTTTGAAAACACTAACTCAAAGAGAGTGAGATATCGAGCAATAAATGAATGACAAAACAACGATTCAATCGATTTATTTTCATTTAATTCAATAAAAATAAATTTATTATAATTTTGTCGGATTCAGAGAACCGGAAGAAGTGGTAAGAAGTAATTATTGTGACATTTGTGACAATTTGTGCAAACTTTGGTTCGTCGATAGTATCGAAGTATTAGATCGATGTTTGAGTCAAAGAGAGAGAGCGATAGACTGAGTGATAGACTGACTAATGATAGAGTGTTTGGCGTTTATTCACTTATCAAACATTGAATGCTATGATTGAGTGAAAACCAAAATGAGTTAAAAATTTTGCTATAATTTAATATTTGTTTAGTTTTTGATTCATATAAACTCATTGATGGGAGGATTGAATTGCTATGAGTTTGTGGTCAGTGACAGACATTTGACTCATTTGTAGGTCTTTTTCATTCGACAACAAATAAATAAATAAAAGAAAAAGTAAACAAATACTGATTTTATTCAAGTTTTGGTAATCAACTCATGGATTGTAATGAATCTAAACATTGGATGACTTATGTCTCGACCCAAGTGTGTCAGTGATGTCCAAAGAGGACATCCATCCGATTACTTGACCTCAAAATGGCTTCAATCGCGTGCGAATCAGTTCATAATAACGATATTAAGACACAATTTGTTACTCGAGAGGGTTATTACAAACTCATGACTTCGGCCGAGTATTCGCGTCCGAATCGTTTGGGTTATACCACTCAGACCAACAACACAGCCGTCAAAGTGTCGTTCGTCACAACAATTAATAGTAACTCAAACGACAGCAACGGTTCCCCAAATAGTTCCACATCTGATCGGATCTGTTTTAATGTCGGACGAGAACTCTATGTCTATACATATAAAGGCGTTAAAAAGGTTTGAATTATTCAAACAATAGTTTAATTAAATTAATTTGTGTTTAAAGGCCGCAGATTTGACGAAACCGGTCGACAAACGGGTATATAAGGGAACGTATCCGACGTGTCATGACTTCAATTCATCAAACATTGCGTCCGATTGTGTCTATCTTTTGGTGGGTTTCTCTGCCGGACAAATACAACTCATTGATCCCATTAAGAAAGAAATCAGTAAATTATATAACGAAGAGGTCTTTCAGTCATTCCTTTATTATAAATGAATAACTGATTGTTTTTTCTATTATTCAGAGACTAATAGACAAGAGTAGAGTGACCTGCCTCAAATGGCTCCCCAATTCTGCCAATTTTTTCATCGTTTCGCACAGCAGTGGACAAATGTATGTCTATAAGGAGGACCTGCCGTGTGGGACAACACCCCCTCATTATCAGTTGTTCAAACAGGGCGACGGCTTTTCAGTGTATACCTGCAAAACTAAAAGCACTCGAAATCCTATATTCCGTTGGGTTATAGGCGAGGGCTCTCTCAATGAATTCGAGTTCAGTCCCTGTAGTAAATACTTAGCGACTGTCAGTCAGGACGGCTTTCTTCGTGTCTTCAATTACGATACAATGGAACTGATCGGTCGAATGAGAAGTTATTTTGGAGGACTTCTTTGTGTTTGTTGGAGTCCTGACAATAAATTTGTGGTAACGGGGGGTGAAGACGACTTAGTGACTGTTTGGTCTTTCGCCGAGAAAAGAGTAGTGGCTCGGGGTCAAGGACACAAGTCCTGGGTCAGTGTTGTGACCTTTGATCCCTTCACTACCAGTTATAGCGAACACTTCGACTTAAGTGGTAGTGAAGAAGATATAAACAGTGCTCAACAGTCCAATAGTGCGATCAATGCCAACACAACCGCTGAGAATATGTCGAACGCTGTCAGTACAGGAGTTCACAGTCGCTCTGCCAGTACTTCGCGTTCGACGTCCGGCAGCTTAAACCGATTGAACAGTCGTTCGACGCATTCACACAATATTACGTCCTATCGGTTTGGGTCTGTAGGTCAGGACACTCACATCTGTTTATGGGATTTGACTGACGATGTGCTTAAACAACCAGTCGGTCGGTCGCGAACTAGTATTTTACTGCACAGTCCTTCGACACAATTATCTGGTGTGACGGCTGGGGGTAACGCATATATTACCCCAAAAGCTAATAACGTCCAAACGGCTAATTGTGTGCCCAAAGAGAACAGTGTGTCGGTTCCCGACGGAAATGTTGTGGCCATTAATCACGTTATAAAAAACTCAACGAGTGATAGGAAAGAACACAAACGAAACTTTAGTTTAGGTTCGCGTAATAGTGAGAAAAATAGTGTAAACAAAGCCAGTCATAGCTCTAAACTGATCGACGACCCCAACCGACTTCTTGGGACTCCCATCTGTCCTCGTCTCGACGAAGTACCACTTTTAGAGCCTCTCGTATGCAAAAAGATCGCACACGAAAGACTCACATCACTTGTCTTCAGAGAAGACTGTTTTGTGACGGCCTGTCAGGAGGGCTATGTATGCACGTGGGCCCGACCCGGCAAATGGGTGAGTCATCTCTCACTAACCACTTTCATTGATTAACAATTTTATGATTGAATTGCTTTAAATTTAGGGAAATATGCAATTGATTTCGAGTCCGAGTCCTAGTATTGGCGCTGAAGTCAATGAAATGTTGGACGACGGCAGCAGTACTGTTGTCTGACTGTCGGCCACTGGTCTCTGACCGGCTCTCAATTATTATGAATGCATTGGAAATTGATTTAACTTTTTATTGAAATTCAGTTAATTCTGAAACAAATTAGATTCAAATGTTGAGTTCAGAAGTGTTCTGATGTTCCTGTTATTCATCGAACAGCCGTTATCTTCATATAAGAGTCTTAATAAGAGTCTAATTATTTGATTCAATAATATAATTATTTTTTAATCATTAGTTCATTACTAGTCTGTATGTCCTGACAGTCCTCTCCAAAGACAGACAGACATACAAAAAGAGTTTACAGACAATTATGTGCTCATCAGTTATACAATAGATTCGATTCATATTTCAATTTGAAAACCTTATGAATATTTTGTTTCCTTTTCTTTATTTCATTATTTAAATTCAAATTATTTTCGTTTGTTTTCTCTGTATTTTCCAAAAGATTCCAATTTTGTTGTCATTTCATCACTAAATCGAAAAGTCATCGGAATTTAGTTGAATCGAAAGCATACAAAAGCGACAAAAAGATCAAATGCTTCTAAAATTCAATATATTTTTAGTATTATT